>JAHLWZ010001207.1:0-12691 GCA_020536535.1 Pelomyxa schiedti | reverse complement strand
TGGGGCTTTATTCTCTTCCCACAGAAGCTAACATGCAAAAACTGGAAACATGGAAACAACAAAAACAGCTGTGGCTTCTATCAAAGAAAAGCAAGCACAAGCTGTTCCTCAGCAACAGCCATGCAAACACAGACCTTCAGCTTCACAAGTGGCACCCATTCCCAAGGAGACTGCCACAGCACCTCAGCCAAAACGACCCCAAAAGCGTTAAAACCTTGGCTCCGGACCACATGTTAGTAACAGATTTCGCAGAATGGTACAATCTACAGCGCTGTGTCAAAAAATCGAAATTGTCGCATCGTTGTGTCAAAAACCAAGAAATTGGAGTTATTTGACCCCCAAAAGTACCAATTTAAACTTCGAAGGTGCGATTCGAGCCCACCATCGAGGTCGAAGCTGTTCTTCGGCTGTTCCCCCCTCTGAGCCCCAAGTAAGTCGAATTATAGAAACAATGATGGAGAAAGTGCTGGTTTTGCTTAGCGTGTCCGATCAGTTCCGCGCCTTATTGCTATCGGGACACGAGCGATGTGGTCAAAAGAGCGCCGCTGGCCACTTATGCCACAACTCGTCTCTCGCTCAGCACTTGTGGGACGTCGCCACGGCCTCTCGACGGCGATACGCGATGCTCTGCACTGTGCACCGGCCAGCCACGGGAATCTACAAGTGCACCCACATTACGTCGTTTGGGGTATCGGCTCTGACGCTCGGCGTTGTTGGTGACGTCACTTGCAACTACAGGCGCGAAAACCCCATGCTTGATGAGACCTACTTCTTTGATGGGGACCGCAGCGCTGCCAAAAACGTGGTTACTGGTGAATTTACCAGTTTGGGTACAAGGAACTTCCTTGTTTGCCAGTGTGACGTCAATGATAGGTGGTTGATGGCTAGTGGATCAAGTTCATCGTCACCCCTAGTTCTGACTCTAGCAAAGGTGAGTGAGACACCAATGGGAATAGTCGTAGGAATACCTTGCTCATCTGAAGTTCTACCTCCTTGCTGGATTGGATTCAACAGCTCAAATCCCGAGCAGGCTGTCACTGTCTACCTGTCTGAAGCTAATGCCACCAACATGTCCTTCACAATTCAGGTCATCAGTATCCAGGCACTTTTGAGAAAGGAAATGGCAATCATGAGCTCCACAAAGTTCGTAACTCCGAGGAAATATCCCGAGTTACTGTCAGTTCTCTGTATGAGGAGGAAAACTGGTCACAATGTGTTCATTTTGGGATTTTGTGAGTATGTTATGATGGTGGAAGAGACCACTGGTGCCATAACTCCTTTGTTCTCTGCACAGGGGGAGCTGGCTTGTACATCAATATCCCAACAAGACAGTAGAATCTTCCTGGTCTCATCCACGAGTGCCGGCAATAAGCCACTCCAAGTCCATATTGAGTTATGGGACTGCAACGATGCTGGAAAACCGCTAAATGTTGTGCAACAGCAAGATGGAATTTACCAGTGGATTGCTGAGTCGGGTTTATTCTTCAAGCTTTACAAATGTGCGATTACTACACACAATTCCAGGCACAAAGAAGGCAGATTCAGAGCCACAATCGAAGATGCAACTACTGGGACTGCGGTTCTATCATTACAGTTTGCACCGAGTGACATAAATGTTACTATCCATCGTCTCCTCTCCTACATCCCTTGAAGCTTTGTACTCAAGTTCAAATTTCCAACTTAATTTTACATTAAATCATTGATTGAGAGGGTTCCGTGTTCTCTATCTCATCCTCGAGTACTACTGTTTTTTTTCCCAAAATGGCCTGTTGAACTGCAGTTGCAGTAACAGATAAATTAAACAAAATGCCCGTTGTAAGCAAGTCTCTGCGGCGATACACACGCCGTCACGCGACGACGTTCGCGCCCCTGCGGGGCATGGACCAAGGCGAGGAAGACGACGCCCTAGACGTCGGTTGGGGCGTGAAAGGTCGCGGCGCCAAGTCTGCCGACACCGCAGCCGAAGACGCCACGACGCCCTCCGCCTCAGACCCCGATCATGGGACGCCGGTATCCCCGGCGACCAGCGTGCGCAAGCGCCGCCGCACGTTCCTCGACTTCGACAGCGACGACGAGGGCGCCAAGAACGACGCGTTCCTGTACGACGACGCGGACGCGATCGGGCGGGGCGGCGAGGCGGCGGCCGCGGCCGGCGCCGGGGATCTGGACCCGGCCGACGACGTCGACGAGGCGCGGGGGACGTACGCGCCGCGGGCCAGGCCGTACGTCAAGACGCCCGAGGAGAACGCGGTGATGCGGGCCAAGGAGCGCCGCGGCGAGCGGGGCGAGGGGTTCCTGGGGCTCAGCGTGCCCAAGCGCGTGCGGGTGGCCGCGGAGCGCACGAGGGCCGAGCGGGTGGCCAGGCGCGCAGACGTGTACGGCACCAGCGGCGCCGCCACCGCGAGCGCGAGGAACCATCCCCCTCGCGCTGCGGACAACGATGGCGACGATGGTGAGAACCACAGTGGTGATGATGATGCTGAAAAGAAGGGCGAAGAAGAAGATGAAGAAGAAGAAGATGATGATGATGATGATGGGATTGAGCTGGACCAGAGTGGGGCTGAGGATGAGGATGAGAAGGAGAATGATGATGAGAATGAGACTGACAGCGGGGATGAGGAGGCTGCTGAGGTTCGGCAGCCGGCTGCGCCAGTTTTGTCACTTTCAGAGGCGAAGCTCTTCAGAGAAAATTGGCTCTCCGAGTTACCCCCATCTCTCCACAGCATTTTGAAGAAGCCTGTAGCAACTTCAAGTAGGTTTTTACCTTTTCGTAGATGTAACTTACCATTCCTTACAGGTGCGGAGCCAAACAGTTTTGGTATACTGCATTACAACTTTTTTTTTTGTTTTCCAACTCCTCTAAGACCTGGTGCCGAGTGTGCTCTCTGCCCAGCAGGAAAAAAAAGAAGTGGAAGCTCTTATCAGAAAGTATTTGTTCTTAGCTAGCGCTATTGAGTTTAAATCTTCTTAGGAAAGGACTTCTCAAAGGTGCTGAACGAAAGCCCCGGGCTCCAGCCCTTTCACCGTCTCTTATGAAACGGAAACTAGAACAGAGGCAGGTCCGTCACCACACTTTTTTTTTTCGCTTACCTAACGCAACATGCAGAAGAATAACAGGAAACATGTCAATTCAGATGTGAAAAAGCACTTGATGCTCCTCAGTGTTTACCGGTAAATGGGTCCTACTCCTTTTTTGCAACCCAACAATTATCAGATCAATCATATCAAAGGACACTGCCTCCCACTCATCAGTTCCCAAGCGGTTTGTTATTCCCAAGAAGTTCGAGGTATCTCCCACAAATTTCTGCTTTCCTCTTTCACTAAGCACATCGCAGCTTGGAACGGTAGTACCACATGCCTCTGAACACTTCTCCGCGGCACCAAAGAGAATGAGGGGCAAACTTCTCACAGAACAACTTCTTCAAGATGACACCGCCCGCGAGTTTATTAACCAGACATATGACAAGGTGATGGCCAAGAAGCCACGGCAGCTTCAGTCCAAATCCAGGTCCAAAGACGTCCGAAAGAAGCCCACAGGTAAGAGGCCTGCAAACGCAAAAGGCACCAAACAAAAGCGCAATCTACCATCGCCTTCCGCAAGACCAAAGTGGTGACACAAAAAGAGACCGAGGGCGTAAAAAAAAAAAAAACCATGCCTGTTCATCAGATGTTCCCAACAGACTCGAGCTGAACATTGAAGACTGAGCTTTCGTCTGACCCATCGGTCAACCGAGCACTCCCATAAGCTTCCATGAGCCCCAAGTTTCGCACATAGAAGAGGTAGTTTGGAAGATTCTTCCCAGTGGGAACCATCTGCCCAACTACGAGGGTAGTCACCTGTCGTCTGTCGCTCCACAGTTGTCCCTACTGTTAGGCCTAACTAACCTTTGTTCCCGGAAATCAACATTTTTTTTTCCTCCTCATGGACTGTGTGTGTTGCGCGAACCCAACATTCCTTCGCGGCTCCCAAACCCACACGGTCGACGGACATAATGCCAGCAACACCAGCAGCAGCATCGTGTTCGCGTCGGCGTGGTCCCGCTGCCCCGCGTGCTCCTCCTCGTCCTCCTCCGCCGACGGGTTGTTGTGCAACAGCAGCAACAACGGGGGGGGCACAGCGGGGGGAGTGGTGCTGGTGTGCGGGGGTGGCGGCGGCCTCATCAAGGCCTGGGCGTGGGGGTGGCCCCAAGCGACCGGTGTGTCTCGACGCGGCGGCGACCGGGATGTGGATGTGGAGCAGGAGGAGGGCGGCGGCGGGAGGGAAATTGTGGGATGGCGGGGGCATGTGGGCAACGTGTACGCTCTGGATTTTGTGGAGGACAGGTTCCTCGTGAGGTTGTGATGTCATTCCAACAATTCTATTTACTTTCGCATGTGAATATTCTTGTGAGAGTAGTCTTATGCCTAATATAGTGCAGCTGATGATGGTGTTAAGCTCTGGGACTGGTCAAAATTCTTGGGAAGTATAGGTAACTGGGGAGAAAATTTCCAGGTTATTAGGCTAATACTAACTCACGCAAGAAGATGACTGCGGTACAAGTACTATTAGCCCCCCTCCCTGCCTGGCTACTTTAATTGGGAGCTCTGGTATCACAAGCAGTCCACGTAATTTGCACCCTGAAGTGAACGCTTTGGCTGTAGACATAAACGTACTTTCTCCTATCCATCTTTGGAAATGGCTCAGTTACATATTATTTATGTCGACATATTATTATTTCTCTCAGCGGAGAAGACTCTTTGCAGGATGCGGTGATGGCAGAGTCTGTGTCTTCGACACTGACACGTTGGAACTCATCAATACTATGAATCAGTTTCCTCTACCTTCATTGGATTCTTCTTCACCACTCGCATCGACATCTACCACGTCACCTAATCCCGTTTATTGTATCTGCCTCTGTAATTCCACGGGACAAATTTTGACTGGCTCAGAGGATGGACTGTTACGAATTTACGGTATCCCGTTTAACTACAGACACTTCTAAATTCTTACATTATTATTTCACTAGACCCTGATTCATGCAAGCCAATAAGATATCTCTCAATAAGTAGCAGTGCATTGTCGCCCACTCAATGTTGGATTGGCTGCATAGCCGTGGATCCTTCAGAAACATGGATGGTCAGTCCTAAGTTGCTGATGTTTTCCCTTTAACTTCTCAAAACTTAGGCATGTGGAAGTGATAAGACAATACAACTGTGGCACTTACCTTCCCTTACACAAGTGACTACGATTCGCATAAGTGCCACGCCGCAAACATTTTGTTGGTTGAAAGACCCGCTCCTGGTACATCAGCCCAACTCTCCTTGCATAACCACAACATATTTTAACAACCAAAACTTATTTTGGTGCAGCTCCTGTGCGGATGCAATCAATCCCAAATCATCCACATCAAAATGAACGGAACTATTTCTCACACTGTAGTCACAAGTTCCCCCTCGATATGGAGTATAACCAAGCATCCCAATGAGGCAAGCCCTTTTTACACTTTCACTAGTTACCAAGCACTTACCAACCAAAAGGGATTTGTTGTCACCGGTAGCAGTTCCTCTATTGACATATTCCAGGAGAGGGCCTATAAGCTCTATTCCCTCAACTTCTGAACACAAAGCAAAAAAGGCCTTTTTTCTTTTTCCACCAACCGAGCCTCCCATCGCCCAGAATTCCATCAAAAAGCGAAAACCCAGAATTGCGGCAGTTTTTCGTGATGAGGGCAGCGGAGGGCACAGGCGGCGATGATGGGATGCAACAGTACAACCCACAACAGCAGTACTATCAACAACAACAACAGTACCAGCCACAACCTCCAAGGGGTATTTTGTTGTTTGTTGTGTGTTTTTAAGGAGTGATAGCTGGGTTGTTGGTTACTTGCGAATTTAACTGCGTTTTCTTTTTTTAAAAAACCAGAACCAGAGCAAGTCAAAATAATTGATGTGCTGGTTGGATTTGTGACGAAAAATGGTCCAGACTTTGAGGAATTGATGCGTGCAAAGGGAGCAGGAAATCCATTGTATGCATTCCTGTTTGGAGGAGAGCATGCCGACTACTATAAGTGGAAACTGGCTTCGGCAATAAGGGGTTGGCTTCCTTGCAATTCCCTTCTTGTTTACTTATTTTTTTTGGTTTCTGTAGTACAAAACCCTGCTTGGATACAAAATCAACCACAGCTTATGCAATATTATTTACAACCTCAGTATCAAGGATACCCCGCAATGCCAATTCAGCAGCCACAACAACAGTTCATTCCGCAGCAATACCCACAAATGCCTCCAGCACAATATCAACAAGCCTATCAGCAACAATACCAGTATGCACCTCCACCACAGACCCAATCTGAACAACAGATGCAACTGGTTCAGCCTCAACCAGTTCAACAGCCCATTCAACAACCACAACAGAACACACAAGCACTGCCAAGTCAACAGCCTTCAAGCCAAACGGTTCCTGCCAATACAAATACCGCTTCACAGTTGCCCCAGCAGGTTAGAAGGAATTCTATACTCTTTTGCTCATATTCCTTAGGTACCGCAACAGGCTCTTAATAGTGCAGAGATATCTGAGCTTTCAAAGTTGATTGATAACGTCTCTGAGTCGAAGGATTCTATAAAAGTGCGGTCTCTTTGCCAAGGAAATCGCCTCTAACTGATTGATTCAGAATGGAAAGAGATGGGTTCTTTCACACCTTCCTCAAGCACACAGTGTGGGCGATATTTTTGTTTCCAAACTGGAGTCCTCAACACCGGCAAAGAAGTTGCACATTCTGTACCTCCTTAATGACATACTGCACAATTGGTGTGCTTTCCAGAGTCCAGTCTCTCTTCTCAGTCACTCTTCTAGCATTTTCAAGAAAGAATTGCAGGCGACTTCCGATTTACAAGAGGCTGTGGCCATTTGTGTGCAATCTGCTTATGAAAGCCAATTAGAAAAAGATAAGGAAAAAGTATTGAAGGTACTTCGAATTGTATAACGTTGTTATACTCCCAATGCACACTACCCACCAAACAGGTTTTAAATATTTGGAAAGAAAGGAAAATTTATTCCAGTGACATCATTCAACAAATGACAGCCTCTTTTGGGGTTTCTTCCTGCATTTCTTTGGAAAACGGCTACTAACTATTTTCAGAGAAGCAAATCCCACAATGATGGATTATCTGAACATCCAGTTGCACAGACCATCTTGCCAACTAATTCCGCAGAAACCAGTGTCACCAGTCTTAATATCACTCCTCCTCCCGCCTCTTGTATCCCTTCATCAACTCCTCAAGATTCACACCCATCAGCCCCTTCATTGCCAGATACCCTCCCACCATCTGTTCCTGTTCCTGTTCCTCCTGTGCCACTTCCTGCTTCCTCGGTGCCTGCTGTAAGCCCGCCATGCGAACCTCCGTCTCTTCCTCAGGCAGCGCCAACTACGATCCCAGCAGTAAATCCCGCTGCTCAACAGAACCTTGGTTCAACAGTAACCACGCAGCAACACGTGGAGCAGCCTCTGTCTTTTAAATTGCTGGCTACCCCTTCCCAGATACCTCAACCAACTACAACCGAGACTCCAACAGTCACGGTTTCCGGCGGAACAGAAGTCGTCGTCCAAAAAATGCAAGAGCCACTCGATGTGATGTCAGAACCAACTCCATCACCTGCCCCGTCTCAAGATGTGGCAATGTCATCATCACCCCAAGAGGTTCCAATACTGCCAACAGTCCAAGCACCCATTGCAGATCCCTCTGTGGATGCCACAAAGTCTCTCCTGACTCCTGTTGACTCAGAACAAATATCGGTAACAACAGATTGCTTTCAGGAATTCCAGTAATTTCTTTCAGGCCGAAAAACCCACAAACACACCAGAGCCAAAATTATCTGATCAATCTGCAGTGGCACAATTTTCATTTGACCCTGCTAATCCTCTACCTCCGGGAGTGCTTGTCACTCAGTTGAAAATCGTACGCTTTCCCTCTAAAGTTTCCTCCTTCTGACCTTGCTCAGGCCGGAAAAGCTCCTATACCCTACACTCCAATTAATGCGATGAACTTACCCATCATATCTTTTGATCCTCCTGGTGTACTTGCTAAGGATGCCCTTCTGGTCGCCAAAGTAGAAGAATTCTATAGGTACACACGGGAGACACTGCTATTCATGGATACCGATTGAATTTAACAAATTTCATCCATCTCAAGGCAAAATCGTGAGGAGGCTGAAAACTACCCTCGGAAAAGATCTCATTCATCCCCTTCTTCGTAAGTAGAAATCCATTTAACCAAAATATATGTTATTTACTTCAGAACTCAGCTCTCGATCGCCTTCCCCAAAGAGAAGAAGTAAACATTCAGAGAGGTTAAACACAACAACGATCTCATCAAATATAACTAACCCCACACGTGCTTTCATAGACGACATGGAGATGACCCTGACCTTGACAGATGGGCTCCTGCTTCTGAATATGATAGAGGAGACGAAAAGGACGCAGATAAGGACAGAGATGGACACCGCGAAAGAAGCAGAGAAAGGGACAAAGAAAGAGACTCCGAAAGAGGCAGAGCCAGGAGCCGGGATAGAAGCAGAGACAGGAGCCACAGCAGAGACAGAGATAGGGACAAGAGTCACGAAAGAGACAGAGAAAAAGACCGCGATAGGGAAAGGGACAGAGACAGGGATAGAGACAGAGACCGTGACCGCGAGCGAGACAGGGAACCTGACAGGGACCGGGACCGGCGTTCCTATGACCGCGACAGGAATTCTGGTGGTTCCGGAGGGTCATCATCATCCAGGGATCAGGACCGCAGAGGATCCACTGATGGTGACAGGTAACTTTGCGTGTTAACTTCATAATTCATTCCGATTTTAACACACAAAAACAGGAGGTCTCGATGGAACAACTCCAAGTAACATTTCTTTCGTTCTTTCCCGATCCTTCATTATTTTCCACTCTAAACAAATGTATATAGCCCGGACCACACCAAAGAGGATGGCTCAGTGGTCGAGACTGGGAGTTCACACCTGGGCCTTGGTGCAAATGAAGACCTTTTTGCCTCGTACAGGTATATACCCAGCTTCCCGCAATGTGTTTCGCTCACACTATTAACAACAATAAACACGCAGGAAGCAGCGGAGTATGTCATACCATGCGTTCATGGCCTCAACGGCGTTCTATCCACGAGGTGGCAACTGAACAACAAAACACCATCATCCCCTTGTTGCACCACCATCATTCACTTGGCCATCTGTGATTCTTTTTTTTTAAAAAAGGAGTGAATAAGTTTATCTCAGAATGAACGTAACGCACATTACCAGTGCATGTTATATTGTCTTGTCCTGCAAGGGATGAGTTGCTAACAGTGAGGGTATTAACGGATACCTCTGACACTCTTCAACTCCTTTCTGTATTACTGGAGCAAATGAAGTTGGCCCCCACAAATGGATACATGGTGTAATCTGGGTTTCCTCTGAAAGACCTCATCGCTTGTTTATTTAGATGAAAATGAGCCAAAAAATAAAATACACACCCAACACCTCAGCAGGGTCTCCTGTCCGGCCAGAAGGGAAGAGCACCACCATTAATAAAGTGCATGCTTAATTTAAAATTTGCAAATAAAAACATATGGGAATCAAACCATCTGGATCGAAAGGTGCAAGAGTTCCACCCACCACTCAATTACTTTCTAGTTTTCTAGTATCTTGTGTGAGCCCAAGAAAAAAGGGGGAGTTAAAAAAATACCCGATAAGGGTTCAGCTCATTTCCAAGAATAGGGTTGAGACACCTACCACCCACCAAAAGATATTCTCCCGTCTCCTCATTACTCTTAGTATAGTCAATGCCCAGAATAATATTAATGACCTAGTTGCGCAACCAGTGACTGTAAGTTAAACTCCCTGTGTATATATATATTAATAAAACTCTAACTGTATTTCAATTTTAAATCAATTAGTTCGGTAAATGCCAATTGGCATTGTGGGGTTTTTTCTTTTTTTTTTTTTGTTTTGTTTACGCACAGTGTACACCCTGCGCCCTCCATGGTGCACTTTTGTACTTTGACCAAAGACCCACGTTGATCTCGTATCGATATAACTCCGCCGGATCCCCCCGCGTCGGCTCCCATAACCACCGCACGGCATCGGCTGTGTGGGTCCCCCGAGTGGCTGCGGGCGGGGGGGCGCGTAGGGAGTTTCGTTGGGCCCCATTCCGGCGCTGGTGGCGCCCTGCACGAAAGACGACGACGATGGGGGCTGTGTGGGGTGGGGGGCGGGGCGGCTGCGAGTATACGACACCGGCGGCGGGGACCCACCACAGGTGGCGGCACCGTGGGTGGGGAGGACGAGAGGCCATGCATGGGGACACTGGGGGTCGCGGCAGTGCGGTCCCATAATAATACGGCAGCAACAGTTGCTGGGGTGGAGGCTGCTGTCCGGTTGTTTGTTGTCTGCATGCAGCTCCGAACAGTCGGACCCGGTTAATTGTGATTCCGGGAAAAGGTCGAAAGACGACCCCCGCAGCAGTCCTGTCCGGGTCTATACGTATTCAAACAGACCCTGAAACAACTCGTATTGGCCAGAGAAGTGCAGTCCTTCATGTAGTCCGCCAGATGTTTTCGCTTCCCAGTCAGGTAATTGAAGCTCAGGGCAATTGCTACTAATTAAGTATTGGGAAATAACCAATTGGCGGGAAAAAACCACTTTAAAAACAAAAAAAAGCAAGCAACAATCATAAAAAAATAAAAAAACGACACATCTTGGTCCGCGAGACAATACCCGGTACGTACTGCGTCCTTTGTTGCGACAACCGCCTCTCTTTAATTGCTTCCTCCTCACACAACAACAGATCTCACTCGTTGTCTTGTTGGATCGGTGAGCACGCCGGGGGGTGGTTGTGTCGTCTGCGAGATCTGACGGGGCGGGGGGTGGCTGGCATCGCGGTGCTCAGCAGCAGTTCAACAACAACATCGTAATCATCGACAACAACACCACACGTTTGCAAAACACGGCCTTTTCCCGCGGGAGAGAGCCGCGAGGCGTTGCCTGACGACGGGGCCTCCGTCACGGGGCCTGGCCCTGCGATGGGACTCCAGCCGTGAGACTTCGTCTAGGCGACACTTGCTTCGCGAGCGGACGCAGCGACGGGACCTCCGTCACGGGGCTTTGCCCTGCGATGGGATCCGGCCAGAGGCATCCGTGGCCACACTTTCCGCCAACACTTCTTCTTCTTCCACGCTTGGGTGTGTGCAAAGTCAACAACTCATCCTGCAGCAGGCTCTGTGTGGTGCACAACTGTAAGCAAGCAAGCAACCCTTGCCAATATTCCTTACCAACCACTGTTGTAACAGAAATGCCACAATAGAAAACACAAAGAAAGTAAACACAGAAAATAGTTTTCTTATTGGAACTAATTAATGACAGAAGCGGCTCTTTTCCTCCAGAAGCAGAAGGGACTGTGTTTTGGCTGTTTTTAGAGGGAAAAAAGGAGCATCTGGTGTCAGTAGTTGCTTTCGGGTAAACATAGCTCCTGTAGCGGGTCAGTGGTGGTGGCTGGGTGGGTGCACAAGGTACGCACTGTTGGGTGCAACTTGTGGCAGTGGTAGTTGGAGGTAAATTGTACATACACCACAGCATTGTGAGGTGTTGCAGACACCACAATGTGCTTCTTCATGGCATCTGATTGTTGCGGACATTTCCAGCATGGAAGCGTACATTTACGGGACTTAAGCGGTAATTTCCGGCACCACTCTACAATTACATTAGCACGGAAATCATGAGAATTGTACATAAAATACCTGGCAAGTGTTCTATTAAGCACGGGAATGCTAGAAACTCATATGGGAAGCTCAGGAAATCACTGGATCCAAAGCTACATCACATGAGAATCTTATTTTCACTTCAATTTACAATTAGTTTATTCATTTCATTTACATTTAGGTTTCAATTGCGTTGTAAATGCTATTTAGCGCTATTTTGTTCCTGGAATTTCACTCTAAAATATATATATATTGTGGATTGAGTGAGGAACACTCACCTGGAATTCTATTTGTGCTCTGTGTGTACCCATGACTTGGGATCATGGGAACACAGAAGCAATGGTGTGGCCCTGTGACGGACCTCAGCATTACATATTGCTTTCCTATCACAATGGAATAAGTTATTCTGAGTACACTCACCAGAACAGCCATTCTCTGGCAACGATGTTAGGCAACCCAGGCAAAATAACAAGCTGCACACTTCAAGGTCCAATTGCACTGAAGTCCCAAAGATCCCACAAGCTCACAAGTCTTCTCTGAACAAACAGTTAGACACTGAGAGATCTGTGACTGGAATGCACACCAAAGTTGAGGCAAGAGTACTTCTTCACGTCCCACAGTTCATTCCATAGCCTGCAAAGCATCATCTAGTGCATTCATCAAAGCAAAACCCTCATCGTGGCGCAGCCCTTTAACTCAAGCATCAGTTCCAACACCTGCATTCAATAAATTTAAACATCAACATTCCTACATACCTGCAAGTCACACCAATTCACTGTAAATGGGCTGCAAATTCCAACCAATTACTGCACAATTCAACAGTGACCTGCATTTGGCGAACTATCATTGGCGCACTGACAGCAAGTACCTGAATACTCATACACTTATTCTGGACCGATTTTCATCAATTCTACACAGTTCTGATCCATGCAAAGTGATTGCACTGCAATGGCATCAGCATTCATAAACGAGA
>JAHLWZ010001205.1:0-12703 GCA_020536535.1 Pelomyxa schiedti | reverse complement strand
AATTCCTAGGTATTGAAATTCTATTAAATGAGCAGCCTGGCGTCCGCCCCTTTCATTTTTTTTGTCGTGGGTGACATTTAGCACCCGACGGCGACTATAACTTATAAACGAGGCTTTTTTCGTTTTTTTTTTTTTTTTGAGTGCCCTGCGCAGGGCGGTGACCAAAAATAGAGATACACACAAACCTGGGCCAGGCACACGTGCACGCTGAAATCCGCCACGGCTAGTTGATACGAAGCCTTGATCAACTCCACGTGGGCCACCCCAGGGCTCGTCACCTCCCCCAACAACGGCAACATCCCTACGTTCCACATGGCTCCTGCTTTGATGAAATTGTTTGTTATTTCCTTTTCAAAAATTGAAGTTCGTAACGTACTAGGGGGTTTTCTGTAAGGAGAAAGTGTCGGTTTTTTTTGATGGGTGCATTCATACGTGTAGTCTGTTGTAGAGTTGACGGAGGGGGAAAATGTATGACGGGGCTAGTGGTCCCGGTTCTGAGCTATTTCGAAGACAGATTTAAGCAGAATGGCAACGCCTTTCTCAATGTACTCCATGCTCCGCCTTCCTACAAACAGAGTAAGCAAAGCAAGGTAGGTGAGGAGTTCTCTATCTCTGCCAACTCCACTAGTTCACCAACACACACACACCTGGGATATGCACAAACAGCACGATGGGTCCCCTGCTGCCTCTTCCACTCGCACCTGTGGCGTGCTCGTGCCTGCACAGCAGCGACCTGAACAGCACGGCGTTGCAAAAGTACGTGCCGGCGTGGAACGACTCGGTGGCCTGGACCTCCCTCATCTCCAGGCAGTTATATATCGTCCGGCACACGGCGCCGTCGGTCAGGAAGCCGTCCGCCGCGGCGCCGGGGACCACGGCCGCGTCGGGGTCCTCGCCGTTGGCCCCGGTGCGCAGCACGTTGACGGCCGCGCGCTCCACGTCGAACGTCGCGGCCTCGGAGTTGACGCCCAGGTGGACGAACGCGTCGGCGTCGGCGTGCTCGGCCCACAGCGCCTGCACCACGTCCAGCGCGCTGCGGTCGACGGACAGCACGGCTGCTACGACCTCGGGGGCGGGCGTGGCGACGGGGGAAGCAGAGGCGGCGGCGGCGGGGGGAGGCGGGGACGGAGCAGAGGCAGGAGGGGTCGAGGCGGGCTTGGGGGGCAGGGGGAACGTGAACCTGGGGTCGGAGGCACACAGGGGGGCGCCCCGGGCAAGCTTGGAGACTACGACGTCGGTTGGGTTCGTTGTTACACTGCCAAAGGGGCCGAACCCCGTGACAACTAACTTGGTGGTTCGGCGGGCCCCGTTTCGTGACGTCTCAGTGCTCATCGGTGTGTTTTGTGGTTTGGTGGGTCGATCTAACTGAGAAGCTCTTCTATCCCACAAGTGTAATAGAACTGGAAGTAAGTTCTGCCACCTGTTGAACAGCTAGGTGTACTTTTTCAGGGGCAGAGTCACCCGGAGATTGTTTTTCGCGATCTTGTATTTTGGAAGTCGATGGGGGAACTGGCGGTCACCAACAGCAACCAGCGCAACCTCAGTCTCAAAACAACAGTACCCCAACCACAAACGTGGTGTCTACTTCCACGCAGTCTCGGACTCAGTCTCAGTCCCAGGACCCACCCTCACGACGGCAGCAACAAGCACAACCTCAAGCTACTACAAATGCGACGACACATGGGCAGGTGAGACTGGGTGGGAGTGTGGGAGGAAACCGAAACAACAGCCGCAGCAGATTGCTGGGGCCGGGGCAATTTTTCGTGAGGGTCGAACTGGCACGGTCACCTAAAGCGACGCGTGAGAGGGCTGGATGTACCTGGCCACACCCCAGGACACTGTGAGTATGACCCTCTCTGTCAGTCATTAAATTATGGAGAGGCTTGCACCCCATCACCCATTACTGTTAAAACGTACCGAGAAAACAATATTGTGCCCATGGCAAAGGAAACTTTGCACCATTAAGTGACTCATAAAAATCAGGGAAACCAAGTGGCCTCAATTCCTCTCTCAAGGGTACTAACGGTTACTTCCTTTTTTGGGCAATATCAATTGAGCACAAGGCATCTAGGAACGAGTCTTGGTGCAACCTCTAAATCTCTGTCACACATGACAGCAAGCCATGAAGAAGGTGACTCGACCCGTTCCTCTTTGGTTGGCAAAGAACCTGGACGAACGAATACAAAATCACATGAGCGGCTGGATTCCACTTCCCTTTGCGCCTTTCAAAGAAGGGAAACATGTTATAGCATCCCCTTCATCCACACCCAGAAGTAAGGGGTTATCAAGCTCCCAAAGAACTTCTGGGACATTCTCACCATTCCTACCCAATCCTAAACAGTCGGGAAAATTCCATCATTCCACTCTGGCTGCCAAACACATTTCAGGTTGTTCCTTGTATTTTCTGGAATATATTCACTCATTGTTCCAAGAGCACCATGAAATTGTTGGAAAGTGACAAAAGTAAAGGGAGTGGAAACACATCCCCCAGGTACGTCAGTGGGGATGGAAGCCACCAACGACTTCAGCATAAGAATTCCAGGCAAGTCAACAACAATCAGGAAGAAAGGGACCAGGACTCAGACCAATTATCAAACAGTGAAAAAGAAGAAAGAGAAGGAGAAATTAAGTGGCAGTGGCAGTGACAGTGACAGTGACAGTGAAAGGAGCCGGCACAGCAACAAAGATGAAGCAAAGGAAAACCAATAATAGAGCGAAAGTGAACGGGAAGGCAAAAAAGAAGATTCAAGTGAGGGAGAAGAAAGTGGACGTCGACACCATAAAAAACCCCAACACCAAAGCTGGAAGAAGAAAGACAAGAAAAGCAGCACTCTGACTGGGATGAAGACATAGACCCTGAATCCCACAACAATAACGCGGCCAAGGAAGAAAGCAACAACAGTGACGATTCACTGATACCACTCCAGAGAACGCCGGAACTGGCAACCCCATAGACAGTTCACGCTCCGCCTCTGATGGTGATAGTCATCATCTGTATCTCGAACACAACAGTGCGTGGAATCGAGAGTAGAGCATCTGTCCCTAATCTGGGCAAAACCTGTAGCCGTACTAATCGATCTATCAAAACAGTCCAATCATGCGAAACGATTTCATCAAACATCCACCATCCCAAAAAGTCCCCCTAGCAGGTGCTCTGCAACTGCAATTGGAGAGAAAAAATACATTTATGTATATAAATATTGACAAAATAATGGTACGAGTCTCATCCTTCGAATGAATCAGAAAATTTTTCAAATACAAAAGAAACAAGGTGAAGGTACCGTACAACAACGGAAAATGGCTGACCTGACTCAACACATTCACAACGACCAACTTGCAGTGGGGCAGTAAGTTACTTTGTTTTTCCCCTTTTTTTTTCTTTGCGGAACGGCTCAACCGGGGTTGGCTAGTTTGGTCGGCATGCTACGGAAGAAGCTGCCAACTTGGCCCTCAGGTGCTGTCCAAGTGGTACTTGCACCGGCTGGGTTGTTTGGAGACATCGGGGGGATGATCCAAAAATACGTGCCAGAAGTACAAGTTGTGCAGGTTATTTAGCTTCTTGGATTTTTTATGTTCTCACCCCACGTATCTCGCTAGCAAATGGATTCTTCGCCTGTCGATCCCGTCCAAAGGATCGTTTTCCTTACAAATCAAGTTCCTGGCTTGGGTATTTTTTTGCTTTTCTCTTTGGTTTTTGATTGTAAATTGAAAAAGAGTGTTTTCCTCTGCAAGGACTGATTGCGTTGTTTCCGGCTGAGCAGGCACCAGCCCTTCCAACAGGGTCTGTGCTTTTATGTTGGCATGCAGAAAGTATGCGTATAAATCCCCACTCACTCACTCACTCGTTCATGCAAGAGTGTTGCCATCCAATATTTGGAACGTTGCGGAACATAACGCTACCGCGGCCGGGTCCCCAGACGAAGTATGGCAAGGTATACTCTGTGACTGAACCATTGAAATCGGTATGCGAAGCAACAGCCGCAAGTATTGAGCACTAACACCTTGTTTGCAGGGAAAGAATGACACCAACGTGCATGCAGAGACAAGAGTGATACCCGAACAGGTATGTTTTGTTTATGTATGTTCTTACTGAGGCTGTTACCATATTTTTTGGGTGTCGTTGTCACTTTCCCGGGAAAGAGTAGTGCTAACCACCCTCACAAATAGGACAATTCACAAGGTCCCCAACAACCAGGTGCCCAATCCAACCGCAAACTATTTTCTCACCCCTCCTAAGGTACGGCAAAACGGCGCAGAGTGAACCCCAGTGAAAAAACAACTGCCACGACCATGGCAGCTGTTAACGCTAAAACGGAGACAGGCTTTGATTCTCAAGAGAAAATCATGACTAAGCCTTGTCACCAACAACTAGTAGAAGAAAGTTCACGTGGCAAACCAAAGGCAGAAGATTCTCCTCAACAAGCCCCAAGCAACGAACAGAATAATGAAGAACAAGGCGAAGAACAGCCTTTAAATAATATCCAAGCTATGAAGGAGCTTATAAATCATGT
Organism: Pelomyxa schiedti; assembly: GCA_020536535.1. Classification (NCBI taxonomy): domain Eukaryota; phylum Evosea; order Pelobiontida; family Pelomyxidae; genus Pelomyxa; species Pelomyxa schiedti. Next base: position 8,192 of record JAHLWZ010001205.1, on the reverse strand, counting down.
GGATTATATTAAAGAGGTTTGGGGAATTTTCTCTTTCCTTCTTTGCCGTAGAACTACTAACAGTGACCAAGGCTGCAACGAGGATCATTTCCAAGAAGATAGCTGATGGTTCGCTATGGCTTTATCATTTCCCTATTGACAAATGAAACAGAGGCTGCCATCTTGGAACTACGAGCCAAACTGGCGGAGACTGAGCAAAAACTGGCCGCTACAGGACATCAACTTCAAGTAGCGACTACGGAGCAGAAAGCTACGGAGGCAAGGCTAGGCCTGATGCAAGAACGGATAGTCGGTTAGTTCCCTCATTTGTTTCAGCCCTCGTTTGTAACTGCATCCCAAGATATCTCCAAAATCGCAGCAGGCTACTTGGAGCGCCTCCAGATGGAAGAGACGCACAACCAAGTTGTTGGTATCCCTCCATTTCCTACGTATACACAAGCTTCTCAATAACATCATCATATCATCAACTCACATCCCACAACCTAGGTCTAATCCCCGGGGCAAATACACCCTTTCAATCAACAACCACTTGTGAAAACCAAATGTACAGTGATACTCAGCAATCAAAGCCACATAGCATGCATGGGGGCCCACAGGTTCAGCAGCTTTACTATGAGCAGCAAGCCATGCATACACAGTATAATAAAACGCAACCGCCGCCGCAACAGGTGAACTCTGCATTCCTTACACCAAATGCAAACACTCTAAACAATAAAATAAAAAGGGTGGCAACTCCTATAGATATAACTTCGATCAATCACAACGGCAACAATTAGTATCATATCATCATACAGTAACTTTATCTCATTATCAAACAGCCTCCCCAAGAATATGGTTCATCATCTTATGACGAGCCATCCAGGGGCAGAAGGGAATTTGGTGGGGGTGGTAGAAGTGGAAATAGTTATGCTGATAACAACCGTGTGTTTTAACTTTAACAATTTTCCAAAGTTTTACATGAAATAGCACCTCCACCCACGCCTGTGGATACAATTTACGTGACTGGGCTACCAGCAACTACAACAACTGAAGCACTTGCCGAGATGTTCGGGTCTATGGGTGTTATAAAGGTACTTTTTACAAGCAAATCAGATGTTAACATAAAACAGTTGGATAAAAAAACAAAGGAGGCAAGAATTCACTTGTACCGTGACAGAACTACCAATGTGCCAAAAGGTGATGCTACTATCACCTATGATAACCCAGATGCTGCGCTGGCCGCACACAAGTGGTTTGATGGTTTTAATAGTATCAATATCTTGCCTGCTCTTACAGACAATAAGGAGGCCAGTTTTTGGGCCAAAATATTTCAGTTCAACTTGCCGAGCAGAGAGAAGGTGGCTTTGATTGGAAGTGCCCAAACCCGGAGTACATTGTCATCTGTTTTTATTAATCCCACAATGTGTAGCTGCCGGAACTTGAACTTTGCCCAACGCACAGTGTGCAATAGGTGCAGCGCTCCAAGGCCCACCCCTCGAATAATCCCCCCTGTTGCCAGGGATGGTGATTGGGCTTGTCCAAATTCCGAGTATGTAATGCTTTGGGAATTGGGAATCCTGGTTCTCCTAACTTTGCTTGGGTTTACTTAGCTGCGGCAATATCAATTTCGCGCGGAGAACACAGTGCAATAGGTGTGGTCAGCCGAAGCCCAGAAGGTCAAGAAAATCCCAACTATTAACAAACTATTACCATTAACCTTTTTTCCTACAGAGGAACCAGTCGTGGAAGGCACGAAGGTGGAAGAGGATTGACACACCGAGACCGAGATTATGACCGTGACAGGGACAGGGACCACGACCGTAGCCGAGACCGTGATAGAGATAGCGACAGAGACCGCTATGACAGGGAGCGAGACCGCAGGGACAGGGAGAGAGACAGAGACAGAGACAGAGACAGAGACAGTGACATAGATAGGTACCATAGAGGAAGAGACAGGGATAGGGACAGAGAACGCGACCGCACAGAGAACCACCAACGCAGGGACAGGCGCTACTAAGACAAAAACACCCGTACTACATAACTAGGCACAGAAACCAAATAGACCCAATTGCTTCTCATGCTCTATTTTCAGTTTTCTTCTGATTGTGTGTTTGTGTTCCAAGTCTATGCATGATGAGGGTTGAGGAGGTACTGGGGTGCGTGAGGGAGATCTTCTACGAGGGAACAAATCCACCAAGTTGGTCTTTCGGCGTAACTAGGCGCAACTGGAATTCCCTTCACATAACCGGCCTCCGGTCTAGTCCGGAGGTATGCACAAGTTGGAGAACACCTCGGGACTGAGATCTAGGCACTCACAAAAGGAAACAAAGCGAGCGTAATCATAGTCGTTTTTGGTTTGCGGTTTTGTTGTTGCTTCCGCAGTTGCGGCGTATTGCAATACGAGTTTTTTTTTTTACATTTTTCTCACTCCCTCGAGTAAGAACTTGTTCGATACATCGAGATCTCCCCACAGGTACTTAACGACTCTTAACATTGCAATCTACATGGCCCCCTCTCACTCGCTTGTATTTAGCCGTGTCTTCGACAAGTCAATGTTCTAGTTTCATGAAACCAAAGTTGGCAAACGGACACTTGCTCAATTTCCGTGAGAGCACTTATTCCGGCGAGGGAGCAAATTCTGACATTGGTTATTGGGTCACAGAAAATAGATGTAGTTTGAATTCGCCATTGCGAAGGCTTGGATCAATAGGCATCACCATTATCAAGTTCCTCACTTATTTCCCTCCGCAAATCGAGGCGTTTACCTTGCATGCAGCTACTCCACTTAGCTCTGCACATCTAATATTGTCTCTCAACCCCATAACGATGGGAACAGTTGGTATTTCTGTGGTACCAGCTCATCCTTCTGAGAGCATTGTCACAGTAATGGGCTCCCAGGGATGAACTGCGAACTGCATATCAAACTACCTTTTATAAGCGGAACTGCCACAATTGCAGATGTTGCTCTTATTGACCAATACTCTTGGTGTTGTATCAAGTCATGGCCATCAAGAGTTTGGCCTTCTTTCGTTTTGAAAGGGGTCCGAGGACTGAATTACAACTTACATACGACAAAATAATCGATGTACCTCTGACCTCACACATTGTCCTGTGGAAAATTCCTCTGAGCCTCATGTGGGAGAACCGTCGCTTAGAAGTAACTAATCTTCTCACCATGTCAACTATTGATTGGACTGCACTTCCAAATTTGGTTATGCCCATCAGTAATATGTTCCTCACTGCGTTTGGAAATCCTAGTGAGGGCTGCATTGTCGGCCTCTCCATAGACAGAAACCTCGTATGGATGCCCTCAAGTATATTACACCTGCCACATCCAGTTGCACCGTTCCCATACTCAATTCTGAGAAGACTGGGGAGGTATCAAGGCAGGCTTTTATGATCACCGCACCTGTGATAGAAAGCACCATCAATGGCAACACTATGACATTTGTACGCACTGCAAAGATAGAATGTGAAACACTTTTCCGTGGTATGTCCATTCATCACTTTTCATTAAACTAAAACTCATATTTTACCTAGGACCATAACCATGGCAATGGATATTCAAATGATGCCGGCGGGACCAGCTGAGCTGCCTTCCTCTCTTGACCAAAGTACAACTGAACAAGATGATAACCAGGCACAGGTTCAAGTGCATCATTCCCAGTTCAATGCAAAGACCCAAGACGAAAACTCTATTGAGGAAGCTACCCTTGTTACAGTGTGTTTCCCACAGAATCCAGTTATCATTTAGATCCAAATCTGACTTTTGGTTAAAAGAGAAAAAATCCCAATAATACAAGCTCTCCCACTGCTGCCACTACAAATACCTCTGCCCACCCCGATAAAAAAGCTCCCACAACTCATACACAAACCAACTACAAATATGTTCAATTTACAGGAAAACTACAAGGAGAGTTCCTTTGTTGTGCCACAGCACATTCACCTCAAAACTCAGTGAAGGGGATTACTCATCCACCTACTGTTGTTAAACCAACTGCCAAGCCCACACCCGCTCAAGATAAACCAAGAGCGGCACTACAAGTTAAAGAAAAAGAGCAAGCACTCTGTGACATTGAAGCTGTGATGCATGAACTTCTTCGACACTCCTATTTGATGAACCAGGTGAATATGAAATCTCACAGGGCCCAAAGTAACACATCTGGTGTGAGCAAGAAGATGCTTTCAAACTTTGGCAATTGTGTTCCTAATATCATAGTTGAACAGGTAACCCAACAATTTCCCTTTGTTTCTGATATTAACAACGTTTCACAAGGACAGAGGTGTGTGAAGTGTAGTTGAGGTGATTACTTTGGGTTTTTCCCCTGAAAGGTACAGTAATGCTGTCAATAAACCAAAACTCAGTCTTTTGGGGAGTCCATATTTATTTGTTAGACTTGTAAAACTTTGAGGTGACGGCATTCTCTGGTTTTTATTCTAAGATCTTCTAATTCTCAGCCTATACGACTTTGGTTGGGACAATGTCATGAAACAGATATTTTGCGCTTTGAAAGGCTTTCTCACGTCATGCATTGAGTGTCTTGACTTAAATCTTAGGTCTTATGAGGATTGTAGGTTGCCAAAGATTCTCCTTGTTTTCCCTTGGCTATTTCCCTTCAACCTCTGATACCTTTGCATGCATATTTCTTGGGTAATTACCTTTCTGATTTGTGAACCTGACCACGCACTACCAGATGCGGCACTGTTGTGCGGTCAAATAAAGCCCTCTTTGAATTCTAAATGTCAAAGCTCGGACCTCCCTCAAAAAATCTGTCAGGCATGAGATATCCCTAGTATAATTCCTGTAATCCCTTAACAATCTGACTCTGAACAGGCGCGGGCTTACGGCGACAAACTAAGCTACACCGTAGCAGGTATTAAGTCATTTTCTCCTCGTTTTAATTTCCTCCAGGGGCACTTATTTCATCATTGACAAATGGAAAACCAACTTGGATCACTGAGGCACTAAGCACATGCATTTTCATATTGCTGCCTCTATATTTTAGGCCTCCGAACAGTCTAATAATCTAGAGATATTTGATTCCATGTTGGGTTTTATCTTTTTCAACCTGATCTTCTAACCCCACAGCTCGAGAATTACTACCCCCTGTCTTGCATGCCAAATTGCAAACGTTTTCACTGTGTGGTGGCCAAAAGTTAACTTGATGGGAACATATGATAGGGAAAAAATCTGATCGCTTGCTAGTTGTATGCAAGTAAGTTCGTCTTCAATATTAATAGAATACGACTTTTAAATCGTATTTAAGAGCTGATACAAATCTCACAGGAAACTGGCCTATGGCCTGTAATTCCATAGGTATCCGTTCATTACTTTTGAATTGCAACCTTCTTATTTCTTTGTTGGTATTTAAGTTTTTCACTAGAAGCACCAGTTGCCTGTCTATTCCATTTGAAATTGAAAACGTCGATGTAGGTTACCCCAAGCAACGATTTTAAGAGAACTAACAGGATGTCTCTTGCATGAAGGTTGGGAACCTCCACAGGTACCGCCAGATACCGTGTTTTATACATCCTAAGGTGTTTTTGATGAGGAATACCCTATTCAACATTGGCCAAAGTGCTGCTTTTCTTAAGCATGATTAAATTAACCAAGTACTCCAGCCCGGAAAAGAGTGGACGAATTCTTCGGCAAAATGCTTTATTTCCTCGTTGGAAACCCCATATCTCATAACAAGTCGCAATTGGAGTCAGTCTTTCTGTGTAATGGTGACTACGGACCTAAACAATCTTTTGGTTTCAGCCATCAGGGAAGATTCTAAGATACTGAGGCATTCATTATGCAACATCCTGTGCCTGTAACATTCTTCTTAAGCTCAACAAGCTGAGTCAACCTTAAAACCCTCACACCTGACACCCCGACATTACGTGCACAATGGCAGCACCTAAATGGAGGGGAGGGACATCACACAGTATTTTTGGGTGGAATCCTTGCGCGGCAATTGTCTTTGTATCTTCCATCGACTATGATAATTGCCGGATCACTTGCCAGGTGTTTTGTTGGGGTAATTGAAGTCAGCACAAGAACAAAAAAAAATGTTTTTAATTTTTCTTTTCACCCAAACCAAGTTGCTCCCTCTGGGAAACGAGCCCACAACACGAATCCCCTGCGCAAAAAAGAAAGGAAATGGAAGAGGACAGATCTCAATATTCAAGACAACTCGAACAAAGGTGCTGCTGGCCGCGTCGTCAATAACAAGCAAACAAACCAAAGGTTTCACATTTTTTGGTATTGTGGTTTGTTGTTATGGTGCTTGTCGTTATATGTTTTGGTGAGTTGGGGTTTTTGTGCTGTAATTTCCGCCGTTTTTTTATTTTTTATTTCCGTCACTCGTTACCTTTCGATACTCACCTGTTCTTTTTTTTTGGTCCATTATCTAGACCATTCACTAATGGCGAGAGAAGGTAGCTATTAGCTTTCTCTAACTCAACTCCTAACGTTAACATCACTGCCTCCCTCTAGGTTCTCAGTCATACACGAATCCAAACTCTCTAGGGATGCTGGTCACTGATGGAACAAACTTCCTTTTGCGCGCCGATGTTACTCTCATTTCACAAGTAATGGCACTTCTCTCCGCGGGTCATGTTAGGTGCGGGATGGGGTCCTGCATCACTGCTGCTGGTCGGGGTATATATAAGCAGTATACTGCTGTATCTCTGGTCAGTGAGTACCTTCTAAGGACACCCCCAATCTTCGAATACTTCACACTTGAACCCCTTCCACCACTGACTCCCCATCACGTCTTGCTCACACTGAACCCACACACAATGGGAGCTCTGGATGCTAGAGTGCTTAGAGCAGAACCGAGGGAGTACATATGTTCAGGAGTGAGAGACAATCTACTTTTAAAAACCTGTGGCGGGAACAACACAAACTGCAGATTGATTTCCCTTATCGACGGTACCACTCTATACAGTAAGATAGTTGGGCAGGAACAAATTATGGTTACCAGTGACACAGCTATCGTTGCATTAGACAGAGTTACCAAGACTATTGTTGTACAAGCACTCAACTGCGGGTCTCCAGTGGGCCCAGAACTCCGAGATAATCTGCCAATACCTAAGGATGCAACTGTGGAGAAAGCAGCACTTTTTCACAACAAATTGCAAGTCTGGTTTAAAACCATTGGAACCAAGAATCCCACTGTGAACAAGAAACCAGTGAGTTACTTGGCATACTTTGATTTGCAATGCAACTCTGGTGATTTGCTGATTGAGGGCAGGTGTTTCAAGCTTCCAAGCAATACTTTCAACGTTATTCCCTGGGCCATCCCATTGGTTGTGCAGAGGAACAAATCTGGTCCCAACGCCGTAATGGATATTCGCACCAAAAAAGCCCTCAGGTGGGCTCCACTACCTTTTGAAATTTACCCTATCAGTGACCAATTCATTGTGACCTGCAACAATCCAGTAGAAGGCCACATTATTGGGATATCACCAGAAGAATCCCTTGTTGTCAGCACACCTGTGCCACTCCAGGGGCTGGTGCACAGGCCCCCCACCGTTCCGTCAAGTTGCACCATCCCATTCCTCATATCCCACATTGGAGACATCAATGGAACTGTGACCAGACAAACGTTCTCAATAGAAGCACCGGTGATAGAGGGGGCAGGATACAAAACCACCATTACTCCACGCAGGCTATGTGTGATTGAATTGTTCAGGCTGCCATCTGGTGAGTTAACTTCCCCCCTTTTGTATGAGCTCAAATTGACTATGTGCAGAAAAGGGGCAAGCGGTACGGGCACCACCCAGGGGAAAGGATCCCACTGCCTCACACCATCAACAAGGCTCCAACAACACCAACCTTCAACAACACCCAAGTTCCTCATCTCAACAACAAAATGTTACAACCTCTATTACACCACAAGCCCCTTGTTCCTCACACCCACAGTTCCACCATAGTGCTCCACAAGAAACCCTACCAAACCCACCCCAAATAAAACCACCCAGATCCCGCAAGTGAAAGCCAAAGATTAACCCATTGCCGTTTGCCCAGTAAATAAATCAATTTTCTGGTAAGGAAGTGATTTTTACAGAAACCATTCTTACATTCGGCTCTTTTCTCAACAAGTAAGCGCTTGCCAACCCAGTCAGGCTTTTGCCAGAAAACCAGGCTTCGTCTGGCTTACTCCTTTTCAGAAATGCCTGCTCATTTGTGGGTTTTGGGGGATGAAACTCTCATTTCGTTTCAA
>JAHLWZ010001204.1:0-12720 GCA_020536535.1 Pelomyxa schiedti | reverse complement strand
TGATAGTTATCTACTATGGGAAACAAAGAAACAAGAAGCCACATACCAGTGGAAGGCTCGGAAATACATTAAATGGGTGCGGCAATGCTGTAGGCCTTATTACCTTATTACAAGGCGTAAATGCGTAAAAAATTACTTTTAATTAAATTAATAATAAATAATTAATAAATATATATAAAATTAATTTAATTGATTCAGAAATAAAACAATTAATATTAGATGGCACGACGTGATGGAAGAGACAAGGCGGGTACCGCTTGTTCCTCTTCACCCCAGGGCGGCATGGTCTCCCCTCGTAGCAGCGATTTTTTTGATGGTAGTGGAGATAAACAAAGAGGCAAGTCACTGCACAGTCTCCACAACCCCAAACATGCCATTTATGTCAAGGCCGCGCAGCCGCGGCCGGCGAGACCCGATTCAACGAACACACACGCCGCGCTGCCGCCGCGGCGCAGCGCCAACCGCCCCGCGGCACAAAGCATCAACAAATCCCGGCAAAATCGGGCCGCTTCACGCTGCCTTGCTCACTAAAAATTCTGTTTTTCTCATTTGACTCGCCCCCCCCGGTGTACTCTTTTTATTTTTTTTTTATTGGTTCACTGGTGAGTAACAATAATCTAAAGGATGATGCCTGAATCCATCATCCCCTAGGGTGCAGTGTTGGTGGTGACTCTGAGGAGGTGTGCGGCAGTGTTGTTGACAATGCTGGTGTAGAGCTTGTCCCACCAGAAGGTCTTTTTATTTTGAAAAGCCTGCTTGCGGTGGCATTTCCTTAAATCCTCGCTGTTGTTTTCAGGTTCCACGTTCTCCTATGCATGGAAGAACCAAAATAATTTTTGATTCCGAGAAAGTGTTCATGAGGTGCCCAAGGCGACCCTATTGGATTCCATGTGGGTATGGGGGAGGAATGGCTGGCGCAACAGCCAAGTGCCAGTCACTGCATCAACAAGGTCAACGCACCCCTCGTCTGGATGCACCAATGCAATGAAGCCATTCCCACATTTGAACTTACCATCGAGTGCGAAGATGCACACAGGAGTCTCAAAGTCATCAGTTGAGAACACACTCAGTGTTCTGTTGGTTCTGTCCTCTTCTGCAAAGTGTGTGGAATCCACCTTGTGGAACAACAAGTCCGACGAGCAAGTGCGCAAGACCTTGAGTGGGCGAAGTGACATCAGCCCAAGCACCCAGCTGCCATCGTTGTTCCTCCTCTCTTTCGTTGGAACAATCAACTTGTGCGATTTGGAGCGGAAGGCCATGCGCCGCAGGCTATCCGATCCGTCGAACGAGTCAGTGACCGCGAGTTGGCCTGACTGGTAACTCTTTTCCAAGTCAACACACAGCACTTGAAATTTGGCGCTGCTGGCGACAGGGGACTGGTCGCCGATCCTCGTCAACAGCGCAGCTTCGTTGTCGGCGACCATGTCCCCCCACTCAATGCACCCCCTTACATCCACCACCCTGTTCGCGGCATTCAGCCCAAGTGGCCGCACGGCGATCCTCCCGCCGTCGCCGTGACCAAACAAGTTGTAGAGAACAGCCCACTTGGAGCCCTTGCAGATCTGGAGGAAGGCGTCGCCGTGGGGGCCGATCCCCATGCCGTCCACCACCTCGCCAACGACCGCCATCTCCGCCGGGTCCACGACACTGATGTCCGACTTGGCGCCGACCGGCAGAGACCCGCAGACGCCAACCCACGCATAGACACTCATTGGGCACTGGATCCTGGCCCAGCCCCGGCACTCCACGACGCCCAGCGTGATGGACACCCCGACGCACACCACGCCGAGCGACGCATCGGGTGGCGGCGCCTCGCCGCTACGAGCGGCTGCACCACCACAGGCACCGGCACCGCGGTCGTTGGCATTGGCAGAGGAAGCAGAAACCAAGTTGTCGCCGCAGACCGTGGCGGTCCTGGCGACGTGCGTGACGAACCTCTGGCCGACGTCGCACGCGAGCACGTGGTGGGGCACGAGGGACGCGGGGCTGCGGGCGCCGCAGCGGGGCACCGCGGCGCAGGCGAGCAGGGCGGCGAGCTGGTCGCGGGCCCACAGGACGCTACGGGGCGATGCGAGCGCACCACGCACCCCAACGCGTTGTGGCTGCTGCCCTGACTCGTTCATGTTGTTGATGTGTTTTTTTCAATTTTGCAATTCCCTTTCTTCGAAAATTCTTCTTGTGAGAATCCTTGAAATCGATTTCAAAAGGCAGGAAAAGAGAGTTAGTGTGATGAGTGAGGACGCGTGGTTGGGGCCCGACGAGCTGTAGAGTGTCCACGGTATAGATATATATCTCTACCCCGCTCCTTTTTAATGAAACAACATTGTTGTACTACACTGTAATACACAATTTTTACCCAGAACTTATAATTACTCTGCACTTAAAAAACCACAGGTTTGAAAGCGCACATCAATCAGCTTCTCTCCCAGCTCTCCAAGGTTTTTAAAAAACCGACAATTCCAAATTTTAGGGAGGAAGAATTTAACATCGCGACACACAGTTCCATCCACAGCTTCCAGTATGTGGCTTCTTCTTTCTTCGTTTTCTCACGTAGGATAATTTAGGTGCCGGACGTGGTGGTTGTAATCCCTAGGTTTCCTTATACTGGCCCGGTGGTATGGTTCTTTTTTTTATGTAGCTTTTTCTCATTCAACTCGCCCCCCGGTGTAAATGTCACCGAAATCCCGAGACACGCAATGATGGATAAGTGCAAGAGGTTCGTGATGCACATGGAGAGGACGGCCATCATCAGGGGTTTCAGCTTCTTCTTGCGCCGTATCCACCCATTGTGGCGGCGGTATTGATGATGACGAGCGCAGCGACAACATTGTGTGCGCGGCTGATTCAGAAGCCTCCACAACATGGCTTTCAGCTCCAAAGATCATGAGACTTTGTAACCAACAACCGGCTTGTGCACAAAGTTGAATTATACACACTGTGCAAAAGAGGACTTAGCCAACAACACCCTCGGTGTTTATTCAACTGATGACTTTGAGACTCCTGTGCGCATCTTCCCACTCAATGGGCAGTTCCAAGTTGGGAAGGGTTTCATTGCGCTGATGCAACAGGGGTGCTTTGACATTGCTAATTTGATTTCGGGGAAAGAACCAGACTAAATGAAACCAACAGCAACGATTCGGCCGGTGATCGAGGCGCGATCGCAGTTTGTTGGTTTTGCGTGCTCGGGGTTGTCCAGGTGCGGGAGAGGGAGCCCAGCGAGGCGGCTGTCCCACAACCGCGCGCTGTGCGAGCAATTCGGCCGCGACTGGGTCGTCGGTTGCTCCAGGTGGGTTGGAACCACCGTCATGCTCCCACTTGTGGGAGGTGATATTCTGGCATCCGACGGGAAAACCAGCAATTTTCACGTGTTCATGGGCCTGAGTGCCACACTGGGTGTTGTGTCATGCAAGTGCATGTGTCTCGGAGATCCGCAGGCCACCACACGGAAAGATGACGACCATAGGTTCGCCTATGTCGAGGAGTGTGTGGGTTATGGCAGGTTCGTGGAAGGATCATTCTTGGGGAGCTCACGCATCCTGAACAGCGAGGGAGAAGTCCTGGCAAAACTGAAAGGCGAGAGGCTGCTGGGCGACTTGTTTGGGGTCTGGGTCAGCAACAAGAGGTGGCTTGTGAGGGTTATGGCACAGGCAGCTGTGAAGAAGGTGATTGTGTGGAGGATGGACGATAATGGTGTGCCTGTATCCCCCTGCGGTGTTGTTGTGAGGTGCACTGTGCCACTCAGTGAGGGTTGTGGCGTAAGGCTATCTCCATTTGATCCTTGTGGCGACGAGATTGTTTTTGTTGGCCAACAGCAAGTTCTGAGTTTGAGTGATCAGCCTTTGTCAACAATCTCATTTGTTGACCTTGAGAAGAGCATTGAAGCTGGTGTCACAGTGGTGGTTTCCAATAAGACCATGTCTCTCCCCCACTCAACTCCTTTTGACCTGATTTGGAGCTCTCCCAGCACAATCCTCATTCTGTACAGAGACGTGCGCAGTGGCTTCAGAGTTTTCAACACTGTCACTGGTGAGATATGGTCATTCTCTGCAGAGTTGTACACAAAAATCTCTACAGTGTGGCCTTCGCACATCACTGCCTTGCGAAAAAGCGGTGGAATCACCGGCAAAATGCCCTCAGTGTGTGAGGTCTACAGTGTATCACCATCCTCAGACTTGAGTCGGCCCTCATGTTGTTATTATTTGGATCTGCCAGTACAACAAGTCATCTCCTCCCTGTGCAGGGCAATCTACTGCACGTTCCAGATGCCAACTCCTCCAACGACCTCGTCATCTCCATCAAGGAGTCAACAAGTTTCCATTGGTGATCTGATAACAGGGAGGTCGCTGGCGGTGATTACTTACAACCCTCAGCCCCCTGAAGATTCCACAGGCGGAACACTTACCTGTTCTGAATGAAGTAAGTGAGCCAGGTGGTTTTGCTCTATTTTAAAAGCATCCATATCTTTTGAGTTAGAAGCGTCGAGTAAAGGAATCACCCACATCGTGCCAACCAGAAGAACCAAAGATTTTAAAAATAAAGTTGTGCAGATGGGAAAAATCTCAAGAAAACAACCTACCATCATAACAAACAAACCAGATGTGGGCAGGATACCTGAAGGAGAGCACAACAATCTCTGGTGATGAGGATGGGGCAGTCACCTGAAGGCAACAACTCTTGTTGCGTTTATCCTTTGTGACTGTGAAGACAAGGCCGCCCTGTGCCACCACAAGAGAACATTCCGCAGGGCACGTTACTATCCTCAATGGGCTTGTTGTGGGTGTGATGCGCCTGTTGCAATCCCAGATTTCGTACCATGTTGGGCTACTTCCCGCCATCTTGAAGGCAAAAAAGCGACTCTCTGTGGAGTGCATGTCCGCCACATCCACATCACAGTATCCAATGCAAAACAACGAACCGCTGAGCTGACCGAGGCTCATTGCGTAGCAAACTTTCCCCTTGTCTCTGACTCTGGTGAGCAGCGTTGTTTGCCTCCCGGTTCCTTCCTCAATCACAGCAGCATACCGCCGCCTGTCTGGGTGTTGAGTGATCACAACAAAGGTGTGCGCGCCACCAAGGAGCCTGCTCTGGCACACAACAGCTGATGATGGACACGTATAAACCGCAGAACGTGTCGAACTTAATTCAGTGAGGCTCTTTGTTGCCCACGTCTGGGTAATGCAAACCAGCCTCAGGCTGACCAAACTTGGAAGCTCTTGTGTTCTTGCCTCCCCAAAAAACATAAGCACCGCTTCATCATCAGCGGCACGGTTGAAAAAAAGATTCAATGAAGAACTGCGCAAGTAAAACTTCGGAAGGACAAGAGCCTGAGGCACATCAACAACGCGCCTTGATCCCGCATTCATCCCACAAGTTGGTGCGATTGCCAGCCGAGACCCTCTCTCAAGCCACTCCAAGAGCCATTTCTCGTTGGCCGCCGCCTTCACCGAGCCATCAGCTCCCTCCCACAATCCCACCCTTTCCCCTGTTGCGAGGCTGGTGAGCTCCCAAGAGTAGTGACCAGCATTACCCTGTCTTGCGTGGAGTGCATTTTGTGTGTTGACAGACACCAGTTTTCCAGTTACCCCAGTCCTGACGTCCCTCCAACACGTCACACCCCTTGTGATTGATCCAGTGATTGGCGAGAACCCTTCAGGGAAGGTTGATGATGAAGACCCACAAAGTACTCTTTGTTGTTTCAGTGAACAACGCGTGGGTGGTTTATGATGTTTTCTTTTTTTTTGATTGCTGCCATCGCTTTGTGTGTGGCGTTCGTTGGTAACCAACAAAACACTCAATTAATAAAGTTCATGAGGTGCTCAAGAACTGGAGTTCTGTGTGAGAACGGGAGAGGAATGGCTGGCGCAACAGCCAAGTGCCAGTCACTGCGTCAACAAGGTCAACGCCTCCTTCATCTTGTTGCTCCAATGCAATGAAGCCATTCCCACACTTGAACTTACCATTTAATGGGAAGATGCACACAGGTGTCCCAAAGTCATCAGTTGAGAACACACTCAGTGTTCTGTTGGTTCTGTCTTCTTCTGCAAAGTGTGTGTTATCCACCTTGTGGAACAACAGGTCTGAACAAGTGTGCAACACTTTCAGTGGACGGAGCGATCTAAGCTCAAACACATGGCTCTTGTTCCTTCTCTCTCTCATTGGAACAATCAACTTGTGCCCTTTAGAGTGGAAAACCATGCGTTGAAGGCTTCCGAATCCAGGGAATGAGTCTGTGACCACCAGTTGTCCTGACTGATAACTCTTTTCCAAGTCAGCACAGAGTATGGTAAATTTGGCAGTGGAGGACAGATCTCCAATCCTTATCAACAGTGCTGCTTCATCGTCATGGATCATGTCCACCCACTCGACGTGCCCTCTTACATCCACAACTCTGTTCACTCCATCATGCAACCCAAGTGGCCGAACTGCCACCCTGCCCATGATGCCATCATCAAACATTTTGTAAAGAACAGCCCACTTGGTCCCCCTGCAAATCCGTATGTACCCACTGAGATTGCCAAAGCCAACCACCTCCTCCTCAGCAAAAGTCATCCCCACATGGTCAACAACTTTGATGTTCGACCTGCCCCCAATGCCCAAAACATCAATGACGCCCATCCACGCGCACACACTCTCAGAAGATTGGATCCTGGTCCAACCCCGGCACTCCACAACGCCCAGTGTCAGGGACACTCCAACACACACCACGTCGAATGGGCCATGAGTTGGCACATCTGTGTAATATCGGCAACCAGTGGTGGCACCTGCAACACCACCACCACCACCACCAACAACGACATCATCGGCAGAGGCCAAGTTGCTCCCACAGATCGCGGAGGTCCTGGCGACGTGCATGACGAACCTCTGGCCGACGTCGCACGCGAGCACGCTGTGGGGAACGAGGGAGGCTGGGCTGCGGGTGCCGCAGCGGGGCACCGCGGCGCAGGCGAGCAGCGCGGCGAGCTGGTCGCGGGCCCACAGGACGTGACGGGGCGATGCGAGTGCACCACGCACCCCAACGCGTCGTGGTGGTTGCTGCTGTTCCTGTTGTGCCTTCATTGATGACGTGAAGTCCAAATTTACGGAAATTATGTGGCGAGGCAATCAGCCCCAGGGTTTTTCCGTTGTCACTCCTAATTTCTGGGAGGGATAGGAACAGGATTTTCAACGCCACGACGCATCGTGGCGTTCGATGTTCAGTCTCATTTGGGGGTCGATAATGAGAGTACTCGAAAACATCGAATCATCATGGTGATCGTTAAGATAAGGATTAGTGATGTGAATTAGTGCCGCGGGTAGTATCCGGCAATCAGATTAATGTCTGCTGAACGATGTCGTTAGTGTGCCGTAGTGTCCTCGTAGGTTTACGTAAGGTCCACGAGTAAAATCGAAGCATCGGAGATCGGGTGTAATCGTCGGAGTTTCGGTTCGAGTTACGAGTGACGAGTTACGAGTTACGAGGTGTGTCCTCGTAGGTTTACGCAAGGTAAAATCGAAGCATCGGAGATCGGGTGTAATTGGTTCAGTTCGAAGTTACGAGTTTCGATGTTGCGTAGTGTTTGGATACGAGCCACGGAGAACGTGACGCATCCTCCACCAATTTGTTAGCTTCTGTGGGCTCGAGAATAAGTCCCACAGAGGAAGAAAACGAGTGAGAGCGAAGAGAATAAAGGGTTCTCTTATGTGTTCTCGTTGTTGTTTGTAAAGGGGATAAAAAGGGAGTGTGTAAAATCTCGCAGAGCGGTTGTGTGATTGGGTTAAAAGGCTGTGATGTTCAAATGGATTCTCGGACATTGGGAGCACCCACATCGAGCCCGTTGTGATTTTACCTCCACTTTCTCCACTTGGGTAGTGTTTTTTCACCCTTTGGGAACAGCTTGGAACCCACTCTGGGTGTGATCTGAAATCACAGTGTAGTTGTTGTCGTTGTTGTTGTTGATGATGCTGTGGTGGCGGTTGTCAATGCGGGGCTGGTGACACGCGGCGACGTGGACGGTGACGACGAGCTCGTGATGGGGAGGACCGCGCCGCGGCGCGGGGCCGAGGGGGAACGACGCGACTCCGCTTCGTAGTCGCCGTCGTTGGAGTCTGAATCATGAGGTGAGTGTTGTTGTTGCTGTTGCTGTGGCCGTTGGTGTCCCAGCTCGACGTCGTAATTGGCGCCGTAATTGTGCCTCCCTGACATTGCCGTCATTTTGTTGTTCGAAAAATGGAGGGAACTTCCTTCAACCTTTGATGGGACCCCCCTTTGTTACTCTATCTTGATCACGTGACCACAACAGGCAGAGAAGGCGAACCTGAGGGGTGAAGGGAGGCCAGTGCAACACACAACGCCCCTGTCGCAGTCACCCACCCTCACACTCATCGTCCCACCACCACCAGGGTGCGTCATGTCCACAGTCACTGTGATCACAGTCCCATCTGGTGTGTTGTCGTACCCGTTCCTGTGGTCACCATTGGCCTGTTTCTTCCCATTGTGCCACGTGCCACCCCTACGTCGCAGGTTGAAGCCCCAGAAGCCCTCACTGCGGTAGATGCTGCCCGACGGTGGTGTGGGCTTGGACGTGATTGCAGGGCCAACCACCCCGACGAGTGGGCAGCTGCAGCTGTTCCTTTTGATGAGTGTGATTCGTGCAACCGCCACGGAGCCGGTTGTGACGCACTGTGTTGTCCACACAGTTGTGTCATAAGTACCACTGGGACCAGTTGCAATGTGGTTGTTGTCACTCAGGTTAGTTTTATAGCACGATGAGGGGTCCCATGTGAATGTGCCTGTGTGTGTGTGTTGGTCGGTGGGAGTTGATGGAACAAGAAAAAAATACACACCAGTGATGATGTTCTGCAGCAACTTCCAAGTGGTTGACATGACCACACCAGCACACAGTGACCCAACCCTGAAGTCATACTCACTGTTATCTCCACGCCTGATTGGTGGCGATCCAACGGCAGTGACATCACACGATGTCTGTGTTCCACGGCACACTTCTTGCCATTCTGATTCAGGTGGTGCGTTGTGTGGCTTCCTCTGCACAACGTACAACTGTGGTGGTTGTGTTGGCGGTGAAGGTGGTGACCAGTCCAGCGTGGGGAACATCGTCATGTGAAGGTCACCAGGTGGCTCACCTGTAATGTTTTATTTTGTGGTGTGTGGTGGGGGACACACGCACATTTGAACAACGCCACGTTGGACCATGGGCTGGCTGCTGAAGGCCCATTGAGTGCACCAACTCTGAACTCAACTTCTTCAAATCCGCCAGTGTTTGCCAGTGTGTGAGTGATGTCCATTGATGTGGGTGGCTCTTGTTGTGATGGTGTTGTTGTTGTGGTGCCTGCCTCAGCCCACCCTTCCTCCATTGGTGGTTGTTGTTGGTTGGGATTCCTGCTGATGCTCCTCCTTGCCTGGACAACAAACGAGGATGGCCTGGGACCGTGAGGGTTTGGAGTCCACTCGAGTGTTGGTGTTGCTGGTCCTTGTTGTTGTGTCACAATCCTCACATTGATTGGTGCAAGTGGTTCTGCCACAAAAAAAAAGTGAATGATGGAGTGCTGAAAGGAGAAACAACAAACCAGGATCAGGGAGAGTTCTGACAGAGTGAGGTGCAAAGGCCCAGTCACCACAACCAAGGTGGTCACACAAACAGCACCTCACAATGTATTCTGTGTCTGCTTTCACCTTTGTTGCCACTGCACCCTTTGCTTGGTTTGTTGGTGTGCTGGAACCACCACCAATTGTGCACGTGTTTTCGACACCACAGTAAACTTCTTCCCACTGAACTGTGTCAACATCTGTTGTATGCCCTGTAAAAAACAAAGGAAAAGTATTCATCCATCCTTCTGGGGGTGGGGCTTACCTTTTAATGTTGGTGCTCCTTCACCTTGTTTGGTCTTCTGAGCAATCTCCACAATCACTGAGTCGTTGTGCTTGATACCATTCATGGTGGTTCCCAGAACGACAGGGGAGGTACTGAAGTCACATGTGAACTGGAAACCCTCGTGAGTGATGCTCCCAATCCTGATGTTGTTTGGTGTCTTGGGAACTGTGTATTGTTTGTTGTTTGTTGTGAGTCGAAGAAGACCTGAGAAGGGTGAAAATACACACCATTGAAAGCTGAAAATCGAATTGGGAGGGTGTTGATTGGCTTGTTTCCACAAAGGATGTTCATCATGAATGTTCCCTCCTTCTTGGGGACAACATTCACCTTCCACTTCTTCATCACCTCTTCTTTCAATGTGTCCTCAACAGAGCAACAACAACTCACTTCACATCCACCACATGTTGTTGGTTTTGAAGCTCCTCCTTCAGATTCATGATTTTCCCAGACCTCGGCTGTTATTAGCTCCTGCATTTGCTCCTGTCGTTGCTGTTGGTTATTGGATTCGGGAGTTGTGCCTGTGTCAGTGGTCCTTGTGATGGATTTTGTGTGACTCAGTGACACTGAAAACGAAAGTGGCGTGTTGACCCTCCTTGAAGCAACGGCATTCAAATCCCCCTTGTTGCTACAGTTTCCTTCTTCTGTTTTGGATGCTCGTTGTGTCACTGATCTTGAGGGTGAGTCAATCTCGTCCAGCTGCCACCTGAAGTCATTTTTGGAGACTGGGAGTGGCGGGAAAATAATTGTCAGCACTTCAGTGACTGAGTGAGGTTAATGACAAACCTGAAAGGACATCACCAAAGTGACTGCAAAGAACAAGGAGATCATCAACGAAGGAGGGAACAAACTGCACACAAGGAACCAAGCAAGGTTCACCAAGCACAATTGGAGCATCAACAACACAACGAGCCCTCGACTTGAGCCTTGGGAACACCCTCACAACCTTGTGGTTGTCTGTTGTCATTGTGGTGCCAGTTCCGATTCCAATCACCCTCTCAATTGTCTTGTGCTCTTCCTCAATCGTTTGAAGGTGGCTCTCCAACAGTTCTTTTTGCCTTGAAAGTTCTTTCCCTGTGGTTTTTGGGTGGGAAGATGATGAAAAGTTCTGTTCATGACACACCTTTTGAGAGAGATTCCAGAGTGATTTGATTGATGAGTTGCTCTGATTTCTTCATGATCAGTTCGACTGCTTTCTCTTGTGTGCTGACGACTTCTGAGATTGCTTGTTTGGCACTCTGTGGTTTGTTGAACAAAGAAAAAAGGAGAAGCAATGATTTTTACCACAGAGAGGAAAACTTCGGACCGCTGAACTGTGTCAATGGTGGACTTCACGGAGCGTTGTTTCGAAGTAAGTTCCTCTGAGAGTGACTTCAGTTCTTTCACCTTTTCAAGTGCAGCCTCTTCAATTGGTTTGTTATTGTGCTGCAAATCACTTTGCTTGTTTTTGTGTTCACCTGAGGGTGATGGTGGGAGTTAATCCTGACACATTTAAGAGAATACCATCAACCAAGCATGGCCAGCACACTGACTCTTGGCATTCAATGCAGAACCGTTTCAATGGTTCATGATGAGTCGAGCACACATCTCGATCCTTCACCATCACCAATCCAGTCACTTGTTGTGAGGATGAAGAGGTGCAGCCAGCTTCAGAAGAAGTGCCGGCTCTAGTCAGCTTGACCAAAGCCGCAGGGACACTGAACTTCTTCAAGTGTTTCTTTTTGGAACCACCAATGCAATCATCACAGACAAACCACTGGTTTGTTTCCTTTTGTGAAGAATGACGATGGTGGGTGCATTGGCACTGCCACACAACAGATTCATCTTTGCATAAAACGCACTTGGCTCCTTTTTGTGAGGTTGCCTTTTCATGGAGTACACATATTGCTTGCTGCAGAGATTCATTTGACTGAAACATATATTTGATGGATGTAAGGAAAAACTGGTGAATGACGGCTGCAAATGAGTGTAATTTTCGTACCTTCCAGCAGGAACGAGGAGGATCTGGTGTGGAGACGTCGTCCATGTTGTCTTGTATTCTGGTTTCAGCATCACATGCAGGGCACTTCACACAAACGATGCCAGCACCACTGCCGCTCTTGGTGGTATCAGCAGCAGTAGCCGTCGCGCCTTTGGCCTGTGCAGTGCTCAGTTCCATGTCCGGGGCTTCCTTTTTTTCCTGATACACAGTCCAGTTATTACGAGCGAGAGAAGGAGAGGGTGGGTGTTGTACACACGATGTTTTGTTTTCCATCACCAGCAGACTGAGACACAACATCGCCGTTGAGCAGCAAGGCACCGGGGGGAGCACGGGACCACGCCCTCGCGTGGGCCCACACCCTCTCCCCGTCCCGCCGGCACACGCTGCGCCCACAACAACAAGATGCCGTGGCTGTTGTTGCTGTTGTTGCTGTTGTTGCCGCTGTGTTGGAGCCACCTGGTAGTTGTGGCGCCGACAATGCGGATGGTGGTGGGTGGGGAGCGAGAACCACGGGATCGTTGAGCACGCAGAGGCACACTGGGCACTCCACGTCCACAGGCTCCCCACCACCCGATCCGTCCGCAACAACAACAACCGTTGGGGTTGCTTGTTGTTGTTGTTGTTGTTGTTGGGGCGATGTCGCGATGTTGATTTCGTAACGTTGTTGGTCGTGGTTGCTTCCTTGCATTATCGTAGCCCTGGCCTGTTCTTGTTGTTTTTGGTCTCTTCTTTGTGCGTCAGGTGTCGTTGTTTACACCGGAATGCGATTGAACGAAGAAAAATTTGAACGCGAATCGTGTTTTTTTTTGAAACACAAATCGAAACCGTGTTGTGGAATTGAATCGGGCTCCTTTTAAGCGTTGGGTTTTTTTG
>JAHLWZ010001203.1:0-12738 GCA_020536535.1 Pelomyxa schiedti | reverse complement strand
TTGCTTTGGGGTGAAGCATATTGTTGTGTACACAAGAGACTGCAAAGTGCAAAGGATTTACTCTGTCACTGACCTCAACAACCCACTCTGTTCAATCTCCTCCTTGCCAATGGCAAAACAGTGGTCTATTTGGAGAGAAGGGCTCATTGCAACCAGAACCACAGCAGAGCCACATTCAAGTGAGTATGCCATCATGGAGCCATTGAGTGGCATCACCTTGTTGACAGTTCACATTGGCGTAGCGTAGTAAGATAGATAAACGTTCTGTGAACAAACATTACCAAGGGCTACATTTATGAGACAAATAAGATACTCACCACGCGCTATTTTTAGTTGACACATCTATCTTCTGAGGATAGAGTCTTTTCTCATTGCATGTTTCTCAGAAGCGTGCGACACCGTAAAAACAGGTGTTTGGTGTTGCGATGTCAGTAGACAACAACGCGGATGGTGTCGCCGAAGTCTTGCCCTCCAGCCCCCCAGGGAGCACAACCCACCGGCGTCATCCCATAATTCCGTCACCCACAGCGTCCTCGCCGCCGCTCCCCAGCCACTACGAACACCACAAGGAGCATCCTCCTCTCCCATCATCGTCGTCCTCGTCGTCGTACTCGTCCGCATCTTCGGTTCCTCCTCCTCCTCCTCCGCCGCCGCCGTCTTCCTCCTCCGCATCGGCGATGTCGGCGACTGCATCCCATAATGCCCTGTCGCCACCGCTGCCGCATCCGCCCGCCTCGCCGCCGATCGGCCGCCACCACGATCAGCCGCAAGCGCAGCACCCCGGTGGGGGCCCGGCGGCGCACCATCCCATAATCGCGGCGTCGTTCCCCGTGGTGCTCCCGGCGCCCCCGCAGGCACACGCGCACCACGGCGCCGTTGTCCGGGGATCTACTCCTGCCTCCATGTCGATGTCGATGTCTAGCACTTCGATCCCATCTGTGGACCTCGGGTTCGATTCCGAGGCCGAGAGACCGCATTTTGGTGTTGTTGATACTACTGGTACTGGTACTACTCACCAGGCTCCTGTTTCTGTTCCTCACTGGGACCCTGCTGAGGAGGGAACTATTGGGATTCACGAGGATTTGCACGAGTCGGCTCATTCTTTTTCGTTTGCTGCTTCTGCTTCTACTACGGCTTTGGGATATGGCAGGGTTGTTGGGAGAAACGACCGCTTCGGAGTCAGCACTGAGAGCTTTCCTTCCCTGATTCCATCTCCGGTTCCATCTCCGATTATTGGGAACCTATCTCGCAGTTCTTCTGCTTTTTCAGTGAGGTCGGACACTCCTCCGGTTGGAGTACCCCATGTTCTGACATTGGATGATGGAGAGCAGGTCATGGTTAATCTTCCTCCACCTCCCCACACCCCTTTAAATAGAAGCACAGCATCTCTTCCGATGGTAATGCATGAGGATCATGCAACCGAAATTACTGCTGCTATTCCAATTCATGATGAAGTTCGGGCAGCAATCGAACAAGGCCTGGCTGATGAAGGCGAATTGGCGAGAGAAGTCTCGGCACATAACCTTGCAATATTTTCTGCTCCAGTGGATATTGAGCCTATTAGTACAACAACGGAAGTTGTAATGGAACTTGCTGGAAACTCTCAAGAAGGCACCAAGCTTGAGTCTGTGGAGATGTCAGAGTTCCCAATGAGACCCAGTATGGAAGGTCAGCGACAAAGCTTGGATTCAGCCCGGCCCAGTCTCGACCTTTTACCTCCCGAAACTATTCCCACCACTCCTCCAAAGAGTTTTAGAGAGTGTGCAACAGTTTCAGCTAATGGCTAAGCTAATACCTTTGACAGGTTTGTAACAGAGAATGTTCCCGGAAAAGGTACTGTGCTTGAAGCCATTGCCAATGTTACGAATTCTGTTATGGCGCTTGGGATTGTTGGCACACCATGTGCCCTGGCTGATATGGGTCTTCCGTTTGGTATCATGACCTTCATTGGAGTTGCTATTATCATAGGTATGAATTTCGAAGACATCAACTTTTTTCTGAAATGGCATGCAATGCAGACTTAAGTTTACTGTTGTTGATCTACATGGCAGAAAAGTCGAGTATATTTGACTACCAGGGTTTATGCTATAAAGTATGCATAGTGCTTGACTTTTCTCACCTCTGGCAGGCATATGGTAAATTCGGATATTATGCTATATCCATTATTTGCTATGCACAAGGTTCTATCTACGTTCCACCATTTTTTTTTTTACTTCCCAAGCTTTTGGCTCCATGGTTACTTACCTTGTCATTATTGGCGACTCATTTACAGTCATCATAGAAAAGTATGCTAGTGACATCCCTGTTATCTCTGATAGTACGAACGTGTTGCACATTACGATGTTTCTTTTTGGACTTAATATTTTTTAGGGCGTTTTATAATCACTGTGCTTGTACTCTTGATTGTGTTTCCATTGACATTGTTGAAGAGCGTACATAAGTATGTTTTCCCAGCTATTGTGCATTGTAAGTTTGCGGTCAGGCTTGCATATTCAAGCTATCTATCACTGTTTTCGGTTGTATTTGTAACTGTGTCCGTTGCAATTCAATCACAGCTCCAAGGTGCTCCTTCTGTTGAAAAGGATTTTAAGTTTGCTCACAAACAATTCCCACTGGTCTGTACACGTTTATGTTGGAATATAACGCTTATTTGATTACAGGGAATCGGTATTATAGCGTTTGCGTTTGTATGCCACCATATCACATTTGAAATATATACTTCCTTGAGAGCGGCATCATTGTGGCGTTGGGGAGTCATCACTCACATCTCCCTTGGAGTTGCCTTTGTATGGAAGAATACTTCCTACCCCTCTTAAACTTGCAACAGACATTGGCCATGACCATTTCATTATTTGGATATCTTACCTTCTTTAACACAACTGCTGGGAACATTCTCAATAACTTTAGTGCTGATTCTACTCTTATTAACATTGCCCGCGTTCTCTATGGTGTTTCCAGTTTGCTCACATACCCCATAGAGCAGTTTGTGGCAAGGTCTTTTTTGATAAAGACCTTCTTGTATCACCGTGAGTAGCCTATTTCTTGGAGTAGTTAAACACTAAACACACAGCAGCTACACACCGGGCCCTGAAGTTCTACATTGTAACTGCAGCACAAGTGATTGTCACACTTGTTATTGCCCTTGTCGTAACCGATGTTGCTGTTGTTCTTTCTTTAGTTGGTGGTGTTGTAACATCCAATTTAGGTGTGCAATAACCTTTGATTCAATATAATGAATAACATCCTTAATAGGATTTGTAATACCGGGATTTCTAGCACTGAAGCTAGTGCAGGCCAAAGTACTGACACCAAAGAAAATATTCTCTATTGGGATGATTGTCTTCGGTGTTTTCCTGATGATATCCTCACCCACCCTCATCATCAAGGACATTATCTCACCTCCAACCTCACCATCCTCATCCTCATTCTCACCGCAAAGTGACTCAAACAGTGTGATATAAAAAAAGAGTGTATTGTGTGAGTCTGCGAACACACAGGCAAACTGCAAGGCACACTGTTGGTGGGAACCCGGGAAATGAGTGGGTCTTCCCGGCTCTTACCAAATCTGCTGGAGAAATCTCTAATTTAAATTGAGGGATCTTGAGATCAGAAATCGTGCTTCTCAAAAAGCGAAAACGGAAAGTAGTGCCACAGCGTTCCATTCGCAGTGAGTTGTGCGTCGGCTCGGTTCATGTCCGGTGTTGCATGGAGTTGTTGTCATTGAGATGACGAAGTGGATGGTGAGTCTGGAATGTCGAAGCGCGTTGTAGGTTGATATTCGGCTTTCGGTGATCGCGGTTCCGTGATGCAAGCAGTGCGGTTGTACTTCTTGAGTGTGCCAATGTACCTTTTTTTTTTTTTTGAATTTATGTATGTGTAATGTAAATTCGGAATTAACATGCAATAGCACATTTTGGCTATGAGCATCACAGACCTCTTGTGGGGTTTTGGCCGTTTCCCAGGTCCAGGCTATGCATGAAATTCGTTTTGATCTCAGTATGCATGAATGAATGATGTTGGAGTCTAATTAAATGCAGATGTTGGATTTGATTCGTCCAGAATGCTGTGTGATGAAGATTATGCTGGGTGATTTGCAGGGTATTGAAGCACAATGTGGATTTGAATTTGGTATGTCAGTGTTGTGATCTCTGCCTCTTAACTTGTTCAGAAAATGATGGAGATGAGCTTGTGGACTTGCTTGGTTGACTACATTGCTGCCAAAGATGCTTTGTTGCCTTGCAGGGCTGAGATTTCTCAGATAGAGTTCTAGTATATCGGACCAGTGATTCACTGTGCAGAAAATGCTATGGCAGCCAGAGTAGAGTTGCTGCTGATTACAGGCTTGTGTGAAAGCTGCCTGATTGCACAGAAATTTCTTCAGGTTCGTATGCAATGCAATTCTAGCTAGCATACTAACTCAGGTAACATAGGTGTCATGAGGATTGATGCTGATGTCTCCTGCGCCTCAGAAAGTGCTTTGTATGCATGCCTAGAGCCTTCAGGTAAGTCCAGAATAGTTGCTGTTCTGCGTCTGACTTCTTACAGAACAAGGGACTCTTGTGGGACTGAAATTGGGCTGATTGCATTTCCAGGCTTGAAGTGACTTTGAAGCTGACTTGCCAATTCGTTCTGCAGTTGTTGGGATGCTGTCTGCTCCTTGCAGTGCTTAGTTTGGATGACCTCCTTGAAATATGCGCTGCCAGCTTCCAGCTTGAATGAATTGCAGTATGAATTGTTCCTAGGTATGGTTCCATTTTCCCTAGGATGATTCCTTACTCATGGCGAAGGTAGCAAAGACTGCTGTTGTTGCCAACTGCTCCTAGCTTGTGCAGCTTGAATGTTCTAGCATGCTGTGAGCTGTGCTGATGTGCTTCTTGCGTTTTGCTGGATTAGGTTTGCTTGTATCCATATCTGATGCCATTGCCTTGGCGTTGACAATGATCTGCTTGATGCTCTCAGCTGAATTGAATAGTGTCCACCTTGCAGCATTGCTGCTGAGTTGCGCATTTGCTTTTCCAGGTATGTGCAATTTCCATAAGAGTATGTTTTGATCTGACTTGCACATTGCAGTGTCCAGAGCTTGTGCAGATGCTTGGAAATAATGTGTTGGTCCGCCTCAGAATATTCTTGCTCATGGCGGTCCTAGAGAAAATGCTAGATTGCTCGCAATGCTCTTGTTGCTGAGCTTCATGTTCTTGGCAAAAATAGGTATGTTCAGCTCCTCAGAGATTTCCTCTAACTCAAGAAATAGGTCCGATTTGAAAACGATAGAATTCTGAGCAATTTCCATGCTTGGCGAACATATACAAATTGTGGCTTCCTTGCCTTGGTTTCCTTGCTGGTGTTTTAGCATTTCCCATGCTTACAGGTGCCTCCTGTGTGTGCAGTGCCATTCTCGAATTTGCGCCTATGCTGTGTGCCGACTTGGTGTAAGAATTACCAGAAATTCCTCAGGTTGTCCATCTTGCACTGCCTCCAATTTGAGCAAGGTAATGCCATTCTCTTCAAAGATGCCAAACTAACTTCATGCAGAAGATTCTGGTGCCTCCAGATGATATGAATGTTGGCTCATAGATTCTGGCTTGGTGTCCAGATCTCTCAGGCTGTGCATTCATCACGAGATGGTGCATGCAGTCTAGTATAGGGTGGTCCAATGACAAGTTTTCCTTCTTCTTGTCCAAGTGCCTCAAACTGGACAAGGCAACCTCCTCAACACCACAGGTTCCTTCCAATGCTCCAAAATCAATAACTAATTGCCTCTCCCAGGCCTGCTGCTAAGTTCAGCAATTCCAATGCTGTTCACATCGATTTCAGCAATTCCAATGCTGTTTTTCAGTGCAGCTCAAATTCCATGTTGGAGCACCCTGGGTAATCCTACAGGGGAACAAAGTGTGTGTGTTTTTTCCCATTATCACGTCCTGTAGGCCAACTAACAATGAGGTCTAACATAGGTAAGTCCTGGCCATGATAGCTGTGACATCACGAGATGTCAGTGAGCTTCCATGAAGGCACACCTCACTTCTATACTGTGTTCCTGAGGGCACCCTTCCCAAAGGTCGACACAGTGTGACATAGTAATTCCAGAGGGTTCTGCAATCCCTGTGCAGAAATGTGAAACACAGGTTCAGGTAATCTTTACTTGTAAATTCGAATTGACCAACAAATAATTTAGGGTTGATGAACCGATTTTATGACAATTCTGAGTGGAAATTGATACATAGCTTTGTAGCTAATCCATATGCACAGAGAGTGCAATCAAAACATTGGGTACATATTCCTCATTCAAAATATTGTTTACCATGACTATTTCGAAATTTCTATATCATAGAGTGAAATTCACTATCCAAGTAGGATGCATGCTGCCAGTGCTGTAAATGTCCACTTCAGTGCCGGCAATATCCTCTAAAATGCCGATTGAAGACGCATTCTGCAGTAGCACTCTTTGCAGGGTAATCACGAGGCCACCATGCTGGATTCTCTCTTGGCACTATGCCGGTATCTCCGCATGCCATTATGTCACAAGTATTTCATATTAAAAGAACTGATGCTTTCTTTGAACAAAAGAAATTTCTGTGAGTGCTCCAAGGACTGTAGGTTGCCGACGCGGCGCGCGGATCCAGCCGGGGCTTGGTCCCAGAGGGCACCTGCCCACGTGCCGCTTCTCACTTCACCCCTGGCTGCCGAGCTGGCAACGAACAAAGTTGGGCACCGCAGTCCAGGCTAGGTTCCGCGCCTTGCTGGGTCTATGAAGGAAACAAACTGCTTCCTTCCTTGTGTACCTTGGTGCACATACTGGACAAGATACTGTCTTTTAACAGTTTGTATGAGGCACCAAAAATCTTATGTTGGTTGTTTTTTAAGAAGGAAACCAAGTTTTTACACAAAAACCATGTTTCTTTGTGTGTGGATTTGTTGCCAATAAAGGTCAAGAGTCATTGAGACACTGATTGAATGCCAAAGAGGTGGTCTTATATCACTTCAATGCAATGTTCATTGCAACCTTTTTGGGGGAGTGTTCCCAGTTTTTCTTTCTCTCAAGCTACTCAAAAGTACTCCAGTTTTTTTTTTGGGATGTACTTGTGGGACAGGATTGCATCTTGTTTGGGTCCAGTTTCCTCCTTGAGTCTTCCAACACTTGGCCCTCCTCCTGTGGTGCAGTCCCCCAGTCAGTCTTCCATAGCTGAGTCTCAGCCGACCTACTTTTTACTAGTAGATTAGTAGTAACCAGGGCGACAACACATGGCGCCGACTCCACCAGAGCATCAACTTGAAACCGACAGCAGCCATGTTACAACAACGACCCTCCCTCCATCGCGGACAGTCATACTCACACCCACACTGTGGGTGTGTTTTGCTGTAGTCATTGGCACCGACGGAAAAGAACGTGGATAGTGAGGTGGCTCCGTACCTCTGTATTATTTACTACTACTGTAACTGGTGCCACACAAAGCAAAAGGAAAAAGCTGGTATCGTTGTAATGCATTCCCCTATCTTTATACAATTATATGATATTATGTGGCACTAAAAACCAAGGATCAGATCCGACTTTGGGAGTTCTTTTGCCAGCATGCATGGGATTGATTTCAAAATCTGATTGCAAAGGCAATAAACCAGCATGCAGAACTTCTGTGCCTGCTTATCAAACGATGCACATATCCAGGTAGCAGTATTACCAAAACCAAAAACTTACCCTCTTACAGTGCAACTTTAGTGGGCAAACGGTTGGTAGCAATTTAATGATTAAATAATTCCCCACCAGTACACCCACGCTTTTTCCACACACCCATTGTATTCTGACAAAGAAAAGTACGAAAGCTCAACCTTTGTTGCTTTTCCCCAAAGAGTTCATAATACAATCTTCTGCAATGGTATAAAATGGCAATCCATTGAGTTGTCCAGCAGTAGCATTCAGCGCCATGATCATGATCATGACCACCTCCACTCACTCGCCACGCACCCCCACGTCCCAGCACACACTATCTAAGTACCGACGACATGGACTCGAGACGCATGTCATTCCAAGCAGGATCATCGAGATTCCCAGCACCGCCGCTCAGCCGTGCACGTCCCGCCCGCCCGCCCGACCCCCGGCGCCGCGCACCGCCCCAGCGTCGACGACGAGCAGCCTGTGGGTCCCCAGCACCCACAGGGTGCGAGGCCAGCAGCAGGTCGCACATCGGGTCTGGGGCCAACAGGAGCTGCCGAGTGGTGACGTGTCCAAGCCACCCCGTTGGTCTGTTGTCGTTGTCGCTGTCGCTGTCGTTGTCGTTGGTCTGCTCTGACACTTCGACGACGCTGGCGGACATTCGTCACTGTTGTGTGAATCGTTACTGAGAAGAAAAACGGCGATGTGTGGCCGTGGGGAAAACCACAGGCACACGGAGTTGCTAGGTTCAACGCATCGGCCCTTCACAGAAGATCGGCCGAAAAACCCTTCAAGAAGAATCAAAAACACAAAGAAAAAACAGCAAACAAACACAAAAAAAAAAAAACATCTCTTGGGGAGGATGGCAGCGACACCGGTAGTACATTGGATGGGACAGGCGACGTTGAAGGTGGGAACGGATCTACACAAACAAAACAGGGTCAAGCTCATGGGCAGGTTCCGCGACGCGGCCAACCCTTGCCCTGTTAAATCACTTCTTTTCGTGAAGGGTATTTGTTTTTTTTTTTGCATAAAAATTTTTGTAGTTTTTGTTGTGTTGACTTCACAATGCTTGCTGTTCGTTTTTAGCAACTTGTTGTAATCTTTTTGTGTAAATATGACACCGGGTGACAAAGAGAATAATTGCGATTGCAGGTGGAGATGATACTGCTATAAATGATAGTGATATCGACTACACTTTCAAGCAGGAGAGCACATTCCAATACTTATTTGGCGTTCGCGACCCCGGTTGCATGGGAATCATCGATATGGCCTCCTCAAAGTCCATATTGTTCATGTCCCGCCCAAATCCTGCGTACCAAGCGATTTTGGGAAAGATTCAGGTAACCCTGTGAATTAAAGGAAACTGTCTCAAGTTTCTACAGCCCCCATCATTCTATGTGGCCCGCTATGGAGTCGACGAAGTTAAGTATGTCGACGAAATCCCCGCCTTTGTTGCTGAGTATGACCCTGATATCATCTACACAATGCATGGAGTCAACACTGACAGTGGAATTGTTGTTGCGGAGGCAACCTTTTCTGGAATCGCTAAATACCATGTAACCAATCTAATTCTTAGCAATGAGTGATGACATAAAAAATAGGTGGACAAAGGCCGTCTGTTCCGTGAAGTATATGAGTGCCGCCTCACCAAGACCCCAGCCGAAATTGAGGTGATGCGCTATGTGGTCAAGGCTTCTGCAGAGGCTCACAAAGCGGTAACTAGGTTTTTTTTTACCACTGTTGGTCTTACCTCCCAATTTTAAAGGTGATGAAAAGCTGTGCCCCTGGAATGATGGAATACCAGTTGGAGTCTTTATTCCTTCACCACATGTACTTCAATAGCGGTTGCAGGCACAGTGGTTACACACCCATTTGTGGGTCTGGCCCAAATTCTGCTGTTCTCCATTATGGACATGCTGGTGCACCTAATGACCGACAGATGCAAGATGGTAAGGAACTCCAGTCTTCTATTCTTTTATTAAAAGCTCATAGGTGATCTGGTTTTGGTTGACATGGGTGCGGAATACCACTGCTATGATGGTGATATTACATGCACCTTCCCTGTAAACGGCAGGTTCACAGCCGACCAACGCGATGTCTACGAGGTGAATTTCCTGTGCTCTTTCCAAGCAAAACTTAATGATGCACCAGACAGTCCTTGCTGCAAATCGGGCAGTTGAAGAGAATATGAGGCCAGGAGTATCGTGGCCAGATATGCACAAGCTTGCCAATCGTGTTATTTGCGAACAGCTCAAGCAACGTGGTTTCCTCAAAGTATTCCTTCTTTACATTCTTTGTGCTTCTTACAGTTATCAGGGAGATGTTGACGAGATGATGAAGGTTCACATTGGCGCTCTTTTCATGCCCCATGGACTTGGTCATCTCCTTGGATTGGTTATTACCTTCTAAATTCACCCCTTAACTGACACTCGCTAAGGATACGCATGATGTTGGTGGCTACCCAAGGGGGACAACGAGAAGCACGGCGCCAGGAGAGTCCCGGTACTTTTCTTATCTTCTTGTTATGACACCACTGACCGCTTTCCAGATTGAGGTGCGCTCGTCCCTTGGTTCCCGGTATGATTCTCACTGTAGAGCCTGGTGTATACTTCAACTCTTTCCTGCTCGAACCGGCATTTGAGGTTCCGCTTCTTCTCCTTCTACCACCGGTTTAAGTTCTAACATTCCCCACAGAACCCGGACCAAGCCAAATTCCTGGTTAAGGAAAAGCTGGTGGCGTTCATGAACTTTGGAGGTGTCCGCATTGAGGACGATGTGCTCGTAACTGAAACCGGGTGTGAAATCCTGTCATGCGGCCTTCCTCGCACCCCAGCGGAGATTGAGGCCTTCATGTCCAAGTCCTAAAATTATTGTGGTAAGCACCAGAGACCACACCGCAGTACCACAACACTGAAACAAATAAAACAAAAAACCAAAAAAAACCTCATCTTCAAAATTTTGGACTTCCCTGTTTGGCGGGTGATAATTGGCTGGGAGAAGAGCACACCATAGTCCGTAACAACGTGGTGACTCACTTGCCATTGAAAGTCTTCAACAGTTGTTGCAAGATGGCTTGGTGTGATGAGATGTCGGTTGTGCATTGGCATCAGATTTTGCTGCGCTTTGTTGGCTTTGAGACTTCTGTGTTGGGTCTTTCAAGGGGACAACCTTGATGTTTTCTTCTATACCACCTATGGTGCTGATGGAGATAAGTGCCTGCCCAGAGAGAATCTCATAAATTGACAGTGTTTGATCAATTCTGTTGCATACAATTAGACACCCCCTCTCCACTTTGCATTGTGAGACTTCCAGTGGATTCTCTTGGGATAGGCAGAGTGAGTGTACCCTTCTTGTGGTTTCACGACACTCCCAGATTTCATAGAACATAGTAGAGCAGCTATAAACACAAAACATGGCCTCATTCACCTGAGAAACACCATCACAAACGCATGTATGAAGTTCTGTAACTGTGGCTGTGCTCTCCTCCAGTGCAAAAACTTGTGAATGTTCCTCAAACGTTTTCACAATGAAAACATGGGAACCTGCTTTCCCCATAATGGCTACAGAGTCAGAAGTGATCTCACAAACCGTTGGAAAAGGGAGCTTTGTTCTGCTGGTTACATGCAAGTGCCCTGCAGAGAAGGAACCTGCCACATCCACCAGAATGCATATAATGCATCTGCCTAAAGTGGATTCCTCAAACAGCACAACAAGAGCCTCATTTGGAGCCA
The DNA here is from genome assembly GCA_020536535.1 of Pelomyxa schiedti. NCBI lineage: Eukaryota > Evosea > Pelobiontida > Pelomyxidae > Pelomyxa > Pelomyxa schiedti. Next base: position 1,359 of record JAHLWZ010001203.1, on the reverse strand, counting down.
CCCTATTAAAGGACACGCTCCTCACAACCAGATTCCGTGAATCCGCCACAGGTCCCTCCACCGGGACCGCCATTCTCTGGTAGTTCCCATAATGGCTCACCGGCGCCACGCGCAGTCTCACGCCCTCCGTTCCCTCAAAGGAGCTCATCACCCACACGCCGTTGTCTGCGTACCAATCGGTGCAGGCTAGATCATGTGAAGGTAGGTGTTCAGTGACACCTCCAGGAGTCAGTCCGCACAATGGGGAGAATCCAAAGAGAACCCACTTGCGCCAACGTACTTGGACTGACAACACAGTCTCGGACAGCAGGAGGGCAGAAGTGTCCCACAATTGGGAGACGAGAGGCGCGCCGTGCATGGATAACGCACGCGCGGGCGACACAGACCCGCAGCGCCGGTGGCAGACGCCAACGAGCAGGGCCATCAGCTGCGACCAAATTGTGGGAAACATAGTCACCATCAACTTGGCCCGGCTTTCGCCGCAAAAGGTGCCTTTTCGTTGCCACGGGAACGAAATCGCCACGACCCCGCCGCCTTCGGGGCTCCCGAACAGATTCCAACACGACGTCGCCATCTTCAGCAGCTTCAGAGAAAAACTTTTTGGTTCGGAACCGAAAAACAAACGGACAGTTCGGAAGGCACTCAAATGTCTACGACGACAACGTCAACGGCGTCCACCGGGCTGGATGCAATGATTATGGGAAATGTTGTGCTGATGCTCACGCGACCCGCGAGGCTGGACAACAACACCACGAGGGGTGCGGCCCCGATCCCTGCGTGTCTCAAGCCAAATTTGCATGCTGTGTTCGTGGTCGCTCGTGTTTGTTCCGTATGTTGTGGTTTTTTTTTCCCCCCCGTGTAAAAAAGTAACAGTGTTATATAATAGTAATAGTTATTATACGAATATATGTATTAACTAAGCTCTCACCACCGTTTATAATAAAATGAGTGCAATATTATTATTGAGTTGGACTTTGTTAGCGAGATATCTCCTAACGGTAGTAATGAGATGCCCAGGAGTGGAATAGGGCTTGCTGCTCGAACGCACTGTGGCAGATAATGTACCAGCGGGACTTTGGGCACTTCCCTCTGCCTGGCGCGGAGGAACCTCCTTCTGATTCCAACTGGAAGCAGATTTATAAGAACCGCTTATTCGGGACTTTTGTTGTTCATCTCACAACTGGAATTCCAGCCGACTCCCCAACGTATGGAACTGATAAATACTGAAGATAAAGTTAGCAACCTCAATTGCACCCACTGACTTTTTCCATAGAATATCCCGGGAATTTTTCCAGCACTGGATGTTTTCGAAAAATAGATGCCCTGTCCACCTAGAAGTGTTTTCTGGGCTCCCCCCTG
>JAHLWZ010001202.1:0-12784 GCA_020536535.1 Pelomyxa schiedti | reverse complement strand
CCACCCACATGAATGTTGTAACACCAACACATGTCCCACAGTCCAGACCAGCCACCGCAGTGTTGTGCCTAGACCGCACCCGCTGCGTGTGCCTGCACAAGCAAATAACCCAATAAATATCACCCACAGCCAGAACAACCTTTTTTTTTTGTTGGAACAAAACTGTGGTGAGCTAAATATTTGGATAGAAAATCTAAACCCGTTATTACGTCAGCCTTTCTAATGGTGTACACCATTCCCTTTTTTTTCCCAAGATCTATGTGGCGTATTAACGATAATTAAATCGGGTCTGAAAACTAGCCACGTAAAATCCAAAATGATTCTGGAGTGCCACAAAAGCCAAACTGCCAAATTGGAGAATAATCCACAACATGTCGGTGCAATGATTCCTTGAAGTGAGTTTTGATCACGCCGAATGCGAAACAACAACGCTGCGTGAATCAATGCATGGAATGGACCTAGCTGACGAAGACGAAGGAGAGTCATGGTCGTCCACGTCGTGGTCGCCGTCCCAGGAGGAGCGAAGGCGTATCCGGCTGATGGGAGGGCGATACCCCGGTGTAAATACCACCACCACAGCAACAAACACCCAACAACATCACCACTACGCCATCCCACCACCATCATCGTCACCACCCCCCCACCAACATGCCACACTCCTGGATGACTCTGGCACCACAACCACCACAACCACAACAACAGACGACGAAGGCAGCAGCAGCAGCACGAGCAACGTGGAGTACCGCCGGTCCAGCCCCAGGCCCAGGCCCCGCGTTGCCCTGCCCCCGCCCGCCCCCACCCCGGCACACACCAAAGGCGGCCCCGTGGCAGCGGCAGTGCCACAGCACCCGCTGCCGCATACGCATGCGCAGACGCAGCCGCAGCCGCAGCCGCCGGAGCTGCGCCCTGCTGCGGCTTCCGCCCGGGGCGCCACCCCTACGTCGTCGTCCCCGGCGGGCGGGGTGGCGGGCGGGGCGTCCCCGGCGGTGCCCTCGTCTACGTCGTCGCTGTCGCCCGGGCTGTCGCCGGGCATGTCTCCGTCTGTCTCCTCATCGGCCTCGCCCTCGTCGTCGTCTTCTCCTTCCTGCCCCTCGACGACCGGGGCCCCTCCCGCCTCCTCTCCCTCTCCATCGCCTTCCCAGGGTGGTGGTGGTGGAGGTAGTGGTTCCCGTTCACGGCCCCCGCACGCCCACGGCCCCTCCCACCGCGGCGGGGGGCACTGCCACCACTGCCACCACTGCCGGTGCTGCCGCGCCCGCCGCCACCGCTGCCACGGCCACGACCACGGCCACAGCAACAGCCGCAGCCAAAGCCGCAGCCACAGCAGCCCCGATGTGCCGCCGCCGCCGCCGCCACCACCACACAACCAGCAGACCCAGCAGAGTGTTGTTCCCAACAACAACAAGTTGCACGAGCAGGAGGAGGAGCCTGCCACGACGCCCCCTTCGTCGTCATCCACCCGCGTTCACAGGAAGCAGGAGGACCATGCTGGTTGTAGCTCGTCGGCAACAAGGACCACACAACAAGGAGTGGTGCAGCACACAGCAGCATCCACTATCGCAGCCACAACTTCTGTGGCCTCGGCATCTGCATCGGCATCGGCATCAGCGGCACATGCAACTGCAGTGACGATGGCTGCTCATGTTTCCACTACTACTACTGCAGCCACCAACATCAGCATCAATGCAAATGCAAATGTACATGCCAATGTGTATAGTGGGTACGGTGGAGGGTGCGCTAGCTTGTATAATGGTGGTACAACTGATGGCGGGGATGTTGGAGACTATGATGGTGAGGGTGGGTGTGTCACCGACCACACTGATGAGTCAGATTCTGGGGACAGTGATAAGGAGAGCGAGAGAAGAAGAAGGGCAATGATGCTGGCAAAGGACAAGCTACAACACCCACCACAATCTTCCTCATCCTCATCCTCATCGTTATCATCATATCACGGCCATCAAAAGCATCAGCAGCGGCCTAATAATAACTCCGGGAATAAAAACCAAGATATACCTATGAATGCGCTGAACAAATCATCATCACCAGCCAAAAGTACCAACAAACCCACACAATATTACCCTGGCGTTCCTATCAGGCGCAATAGGAACCCCACAAAGAGCATCAACACTAGAGGTTTAGTTGGTGACAAGAACAGCAGCAAAAAGGTACAAGACGAAAAGGACCAGGGGCAGGGAAGTGGGTGGGTTGCAGTGGGACTATTTATTGCCTGTGCTGTGGTTGCTGCCTCAGGGGCTATCGTTGTGTCTGTCTTTGCTGCAAAAGTGGTAGAAAGCATCAAGAACCAAACAAGGTTATATGTGGAATCCATTACCGCTTCAGCTTCTGGTATGCAGAGATTTAGCTTTCTATCTTCTTATAATTACACTCAGGACCTGTATCTTCTTTTTGTGAAACCATACAGCCAGTTTTGATAGCACATTGCAGTGATATTGGGGATGCACTTGCGACTCCCCGCATGGCCAGTTCCAAGGAGATTGATACCTATGGGTACTGGTACTTTACCAACGTTGTGAAAGCAACTATTAAATGCCTTAGGAATTATACTCTAGCAAGTTGTCCCGGCTGCCAGGCATATGCAACAATGACTGATTTTGGAGGACCGGCGCAGGTTCTGTTTATGGCACAGAATCACAATTCAACTGAGCTGCAAGAAATTGTAGAGACGTACTTCTGGAGGCTTGGGGGATTGGGACCACTGATAAAGAACATAGAGACGGCGTGGGTAGATGTTATTCAACAGGTTTACTTCACAGCAAGGAATGGATACTCAATGATCTACCCCTTCTTCCCCCTATACACTGTGCAACTGATGATACCTCCATTTCTTTCACCAGAAATTACTCCCCGTGATAGCCGAGGGGTCTTCTGGGTTGGCCCATATATAGATAAAGTTACAAGGAACTGGGTCACTTCTGTGTACCTTGATCTAAATGACACAAGGATTGATCCTAACGGCGATGTCGGAACCTGTGGAATGGATGCTTTTGTTACAACGATTGTAGCACAAGTGTACCAGATGACAAACAACTTGGCTGATGGTGCATATGTTGTACTGACCTCATTTGATGGAACTCTGATGATGATCCAAGAGAGCGGGGCCGCGGACTGGGTCAATGCGTCGTATCTCTCTGACGTTGGTGCTTTCAACTACTCAGAGATTCTCACAAGTCCCGGCTACAACTCTACAGAATGGAACATCTTTTCAAATCCGAGATACAAGTACATTGCAAATGCAATCGAGCCAACCTGTGACGAATACAGCAGTCGGGAAACTTACATGGCCTCCATCGAGTTTGTTACTGGAAAGAGGTTCATCTCTTGGCGATTTGTCCCTCGCTCCAGGTGGATTGTAATTGCTGTCATTGATGAGGAGCAAGCTACAAAAGATGACAGGCGTGCCGTGGTACTCATGATCAGCCTCTCAGCAGTTCTTGGAACAACCATGGTTGTTGCTGCTGGTGCCGTTGGGGCTTACAGTGTTGTCACGCGAAAGTATGCTGGTCTCACCGCAAAAATAGCGGGTCTACATTTTGAAATTCAAGAAAGGAAACTCCAAACTGGAAACCTTGGACAGCATGACATAGACCTGCTTGCTGTCAGTGCTCTGACAAGTGATTTGAAGGAAGTATGTGTTCGTCGTAAAGATACATACATTCACTGCTCATCAGATTGCCGATGTGCTACGTGAAATCAGTGATAATCCAAAAAGGGGATTAAGAGAGGAGCATATTAAAGCAGTCAGAAATGCCAGGATTCTTCTTTTACACCGAAATTTTCAAGGTATGTTGTTCCTCACCAGGCAATTGTATTAATTTAAGTAGGAGTAAGAGCACTTGTGGAACTCGATCCCAACCAAAAGCAATTCGTCCACGACTGTGGCATAAATATGGACCAACACTCCGGGCTTGGCTCTGGTAGGCAAGATGAGTGTGATAAGGTGACACCTCTCAAGGAAGATAACGCTATCACTGTCACAAGAATACCAGTTAATCAGTGGGCGTTCAACGTTTTTCAGGTACAGCACATACTCATATACTTCTCTGAAATTATGTTAAGGTAGCGAACACTATTGGAGAAAAGAGCGTCCTACAGTCTGTTTTTTATTCCGCTATCCTGGAGCAGCAGCTGCCATTCAAGTTACACAGAGTTAACTATAAATTGCTGCAGCAGTTCATTGGAAAGCTCGAAGAAGATTACTGTGCGGATCCCCAAGCTGAGCCTAGTTCTCCTAAACAGGAAAATCCGTATCACAACAAGTACCATGCAGCTGATGTAACGCAAGCTTTTCATTGTCTACTTGGAATGGCTGAATATGCCTCACCAAGTTTCCGAGAGACTATTTCGCCACTGGACCGTCTTGCATGTTTTATTGCTGCAGCTGCACATGATTATAGGCACCCAGGACGCAACAACGTGTTCCTTCGTGAGACACTCCATCCAACATATATCAAGTTCGCAGATTCACCCCTGGAAAGGTCACACGCTGCATATGCTCTTGAGAAACTATTGCTTGACCCGGAGTGCAAAGCACTTGCTGATTTGTCTCCTCGTCATCAGAAATATGTCATTGAGATGGTTTTCAATCTTATCAATGCCACAGACATGGTAAAACATGTGGAGCTTATTGACGCCATCAAGTCTTGGGTCCCAGAAAGCACTACCGAAGCCACGGGAGGTCCTCCCAGGGACCATGCTGCTTTTGTATCCTCTACATCGCCCGGAAAGTTGCTTATACTTCAGCTACTATTGAAGGCTGCAGATTTAAGCAATCCTTACCGGCAGTGGTCTATTTGCAAAGAATGGGCAACGCGGCAAATGAAAGAGTTTGCCCAACAAGGCGCCGATGAAAGGGCCCGAGGATTGGTTGCCTCTAGTTTTATGGGAGGAACGGCAACTGTCCTGGACTTGCAGGTTTTATAAAAGCCACTTACCGGTTCCAACTAATGTAGCACCCAGAACACTTTTGTGCCGCTGTTTGTTGTTCCGCTTCTCCGGGCTCTGGAACCTTTATTCCCGAACTTCCAAGTTCTTGAAAGCGCGGCCTGGGATAACCTTAACCATTGGAGGGATGAATATGGTGAAGAATACAATGGGACATGACAACACCCTGTACAATCATACACGCAGTACTTGTATGTAGTATTCTCACCGCTCTTCAACAAACTAATCAGCGAACAGTATTCAACCGGCCCAGAGAGTCTTTTGTCAGGCCTCCCTGGAGATACACCATTCCACACATACCAAAAAAACATTCTATGTATCACCTGTACAGTACAGTACCCCAAATTCCCTACTATTTTTTTCGTCTCGTTTCGCGTCTACATCACTGACGTTTCGTTTTTTCTTCCCGTAACAATCAGGGAACATAGTCGTTTAAAAAGCTCAAAAGAAAGGCTCTTTACTTTAAAAAACAGAAAAAAAAAAAGGGTGACAGGGGAATGGCGTCTCATAGATCGGTGTCGCATTTTGACTTTAAAGTGCATGAAGAAGCCGAACACCTTGTGAGGGACGTGTATGTGGGGGATCTGGCGCGTGATTTCGCGTCGTTTTCCGCGCTTGATGGCAGGATGAGGCGCGAGTGTTGCGTTTGCGTCTACGACGTGTGCGACCATATTATTGTGGAAGACGACGCCAAGGGCACTGCCGCCGCGTCTCTTGCGTCGCTAGGTAATGTTTTTCCCCTTTTCCCAGGGACCGTTGAATGGCATGGTCCCCTTACTTGCTTTTATTAAATCGTGTGCAGGCTTTGAGATCGAATGCGGTGCAGTACCTCCGAGAGAGGGCGATGTTGTGATGTGGCACCCATGGGCGGTATTTCCTCGCATTGTCGTTCGTACAAGCACGCGGCTGGAGGCGGCTTGCGTTGCCGTGGCTATTCTTGTTGACGATATTTGTATGTCATACAAATAAATGTCACCCGAATATCCCTAATGTTAGTATCTTAGCCTCCTTCTTGATGGCAAACGGAATTTCTGGTGCTTCAATTGAGGGAAGTATATTTAGTTCATATCGCTCCTGCCTTGGTTGGAAGGTAAAATTTTTCTCTTTAATTTGTCTTTTTCCAACGTGATTGAAGGAAAATCACAAAGAAATATGGATTGTAGAGCGCAGGGGTTGGACTGGTTTTAAGGTCTTTCTTTGTACTGTGTGAATGAGTTCTAATCGTTTCCTTTAGCCCATTGAACTGCCTCCGTCTGTTAATGCACAACAAGTTTACCTTCGACAGCGGGAGCTTTGGGCACAAAGGTACCGTTTTCCCTTTTATATCAAGCCTAAAATTGGGATAAGACAACGGGCGTTTGCCAACAATGTGGAGGGAATGACTAAGACAATAGCACTAGCAAAAGAAATTGTAAGTGCGCTGGGCAGTGCGGACTCGGCGGCATGGTTAATATTTTCTGTTGAGCGTGAATACTGGGAGCAGAGAAACTGGGCTGGAAAGGTACCTCCAATTTCTTGGTGTAAACTAAAGGCCTTCCCCAGGTGCAAAAAGGATTGCAAGATCGACTGGGTCTTGGTTGGTCAAACCATGATCACCATACCTTCAGATCAAGTCGCAACGTTTTTCCCTTGTTGATCGAATTCCTCAAGACTCTGGGTTTTGAATGTCGTGAACGCTTCTATGCTGGTGCCGAAGCCGGCTGGGGTGCCCAAGTGAGTAAGGTTACCGCCATTACCGCAGACTCACAATGAACAGGTTATGATCCAGAAGGCTTGTAGATTTGCCGTGTTTGCTGATGTTGATCTTGCTCCGGAAGAGGTGGAAGGTGACTTCACATCGACACCGCTTCCTGCACGTCCCACCCTTGGTGAGTATGTGCATACTCGTGTTTTCCTTATTGAACGCTAGGGACTGTTGGGCTGTGGTGTGCAATACATGGGGAGAGTGCACTTACTTCCGGGTTGCATCACGTGGCTGCCAGAGTTCAGTTTAATGATGCTGTTCAACGACTCACTGAATACCACCTCGTTAAGTCCATGAAACCTTTCAGCAGCTTCTCCTATCTCTACCAGACATTTACTGTGGGTGAGAGGTGGAAAATACCGGCTGATAAACTTGCATCACTGGAACAAAACCACACAATCAGCAACACACAGGCTTCCAAATTTGCCTCCGATGGTGCTGTTGGAAGGTATTCCTCTATGAGGGTAGGAGTGCCTCTAACACAATTACAGTCATCTGGAACTCATACAAAGAGGAGCGGGGTTTGCTGGCTTCAACCAGGCCACTGTCTCAGACATAATTTCTCGCACCGACCCACGTGCGGAATCTCACTAGAGACGTGGTCTGGTGTGTGTATGTTATATCAGATGTGCAAAGAAAAAATAGAGTTAACTTCATAAGTGAAGTACTTGGCTTTATTGGTTACGCAAATTACGGGAGTTTACATTTCTATCATGAGGTACCTTTGAAAGTGAGGGTGGTATGGTTACCCTTGGAGCACTGATTGCCTTTCTTCCCATCAGTGACCAAGTACCCTACAGAGTTCCACACTTTACATTTAGCACATTGAACCTTTGTGGAGTGTAGTCAGTAAAATTGTGCATGCGCGGTATAATAGCTTCATTCAAAACATACTTGGCACGACTTGATGTCACGAAGTTCCGCTTCTCTCTGAGCCACTTGCTCACTCAAGCCAATATAAGTTTCCGTGAGCAACTGTTTACAAGTCAGGTTTCTAGAAAACATGTTTACGTACTTAATTAGCTTTCATACACCTGCACTTCAAATATAAACAACAAACAACAACACAAACCTGCATCTGCTTCTCGTAAGCAGCCTTTGTGGCCTCGTTATTTGTGAGCTGGGAATTTGCGGACTCTAACTGGGCACAGGCATCAGTACGCTTCCTTACTAGTAATTCTATTTCATCCTGTGCCTTGTGCATGTTCTCATGTAGCCTGACTGCTTTGGCATCGGCTGCTTGCAACTGTGTAATGTTATAGGCAAATGAAATTGTTACGGCATTTATTTTGGATAGTGGAAAAAGTGAGTAGTGCGGAGTTGAATATTTTTTGGATAGGCAATAATAAGTTTACCTGGGAAGTGAGATGCACAATCTGACTATCGTAGTACTTGCGAAGTGAATTCTCTCGTTCGCGGTCTTCTGTTGTCATCCCGATTTTCTGAATCAATTGTTGGTTGGCTGCTGAAAACCAGAGGCGAGAAATTACGCACTGAGGCTTGGTTTCCGTATTCATCAATTACAACTAGAGAGTATGAGCTGGAGTCCTTGGGTTTTGTGTCTGTATCTAAAAAGGGGAATTAGTTTGTTTGGAATGAGGGGAAACAAAAAATACCGAGAATGATAGAAGAGGTTGTTTGTGGTGGAGACAAATCCAGGAGGTTATCCACATCTGGAACGGTCTTGGGTGGTGGTAGCTTTGGAGGAGTAATTGGCCGGCTTGTGTTTGTGGGAGTAACAGGACCATCAAATGAAATAAGGTTAAATCCTGGCATCAGTGTTATTGATGTGAACCGGTAAACCAACTCTTACCTAAAGTTGGAGCGGGGGAGGCCTTGTCCGCCTTGTCCGGGAGTAATATATCGTCACCCAAAAAAAGTGATGGGTCCGCTTTTGGGGAAGGTGCTGTGAAGTTTCCTTGCAGGAGAAGTGCTATTGCATCTGAGGAGGAAGGCGGCGAAGAAGGTTGAGGTGCCGCCACTTCTGTTAGAGGTTGAGGCTTAGTTGCTGATATAACGGGAGAGCCATTAAGAAGATCTGTGGAAATTATGCTGCTAACAGAGCTAATTGCCGGTGGAGGACTGGCAGGTGCGGGCTTCCCTGCCCCTGTTTGCTCAGTGATCAAGTTCAATTCTAATATCTTTGCGGCGTAAGCTTCCTATTTGTAGTAAAACCGTTTGGTTACAAAGCATTTGGTAAACAAAAAAGAAAGCAAGTGAATACTTGAACTGAAGATAGCTTAGATTGAAGTTGTGTGTTCTGATTTCTCATCGTCACAATTTCGCCTTTGGACGTTGAACTCAAATGAAAGAAAAAACCTCTTACTTTGTAAGTTTTCGTTCGTACGCTTGGACTGAGTGAACTGCTGGGTCAATTCTGTCAGTTCTTCCCTATTTTTCAGTGCCACATTATAACCAACTCCTGGGGTAATCTATTTGGGATAAATGATTCGATTCTTTCGGCAAAATTTCATACCTCAGATGAATTTATTTTAGCAAGGAAGCCTTTTGTGAAAGAAATCATTGGTGTAATAGGAGATGCGCCAAAGTGGGTTGCAGCCTACAGCAGTAAAATAAATTAGGAGACGATTTCATACTGACCACTAAGGCACCCCGGACAGGGAAGGAAGGCCCAAAATAAATCGAGTGGAGTGCACTCAATGAAGTGGCAAGCTTTGTCAATGCTTGAATAGTTGTTGTGAGGGCCCGTTGTTGCCGTTGATTGTGGCTGATTCGCTCACTGTTGATGTATTGGTCATCAACCTCAATCATTTGCTCTGTTTGTTGTGCCAAACCTTGCCTATATTAGGTTGTTGTAGAAAAGATATTCTTGGTGAAAAACCCACCGGAATAAGCTGATACAATTTCATTGAAGTTTTGCAGTATCTTTTTTGATACAGCCTCTGTGATAACATTTTCTGTGGATTGTTGGTATTAGTATTGGGAAAAATGTTTGAAGAAGATAGAACGGAAAACCTGCTTCAATTACAGAAATAAATGACGAGAGTGCTGAATGAAGTGTGCAATGTGCTTGAGCGACTTGTTTGGCATTAACGGAGGCAGGGCATGTTGTATCTGAGGGATTATTTTCGATTTCTTGTCTTTCTGCAGTGAAAGCATCTTCTGTGAGTCTTGCCATGTGAAGAGTCGTGACCGTTTTATCAAACTCAATAAATGTTCTCAGTTTATTAGAGAGCTCCGGCTGGCACAAAACAAATATTAGGTAAAGTGAGTAAAGCAGGGGAAGGAACCATTTTGGGCTTGGAACAGGACTCACAGATATCCAATAGGTACTTGTTGTACTCTGGAAGAATTTCAATAACCTACACATGGTTTAACAATAGAGAAGAAGTATTGGACAATTTTCCTTTGTGTTTGCAGTCTTTTGTGAATGGCTAAGCAGAGGAGAGCGGTTGCAGAGCATCAATTTTTCGCGAAGGGAGATATGAAAGCTTTCAATGCTTGAGACCACCTCCCGTAGGGCTGAAACAAGGTTGCTTCTTGCGGAATTCATAGATTCCTGAAAAAGAAGTCATGCAAGGAAGTCATAGAGGGAAGCATACAGAACGAGAAGGGCTAAATGGAGGGATGTTCATCATGTTTAGAGGTTTTTGGACGGTATCATTAAACAGAACTTTTTCCTTTAGGATATCTTTGTTCTGGGACAGATCTAAATTTGGTCAGAGAATCTATGTCTGTTGTAGTACCTGTTTGTAGCTGCTTATTCTCTTGTTTTAGTAGAGTCTCTTTCTGGAGAAACAGCTCCTTATCACTGGGAAAATGTGGGAATTGGGGAGAAAGGTGAATTCTTACAAAGTGGCTTGTTTTTCAGTGACCAGTAAGCTGTCTTGAAGTTTACTTTTTTCTGTGGATAATTTTTCAGTTTCTGTTTTGAATGAAACTTTCAGGCTTTCCAGTTCAGTCTATTGACAGTTTGAATTAATATTGAATACAATGAGCGAAAAATAAAATGCTTATTACCTCATACTGCATTATTGTTTGCTTCAGTGCGTTTATGTGAGTCTCTAATTGGTCAATTGTTTGCTGATCTGACTGCTTCATTTCGAATATTTTCATGTGCAGACCCTCTTGTTGGTGTAAAAAGGAAACGAAAAAAAAAAAGAAAAGAAAAAAGAGACACCATTTTCAGCAATTTTTTCCTCAAGTTCATGGGAGACAATGCCTAGTTCCTCACGAACCTTGTTGAGGTCACCCTTTGCAGTAACAGAGAACCAGCTGTCTCCTTTTCCTCGCTTTCAGAGGAAATTGGTTGAAGTACTTCAAATAGAGCGGTCACAAACCTTTTTGGACTGGCTCATTTCTTCCTCCAACACAGCAATTTTTTTTGTCAGTCTTAAGAAGATTGAGTTTGAAAGAGCCGGAGAAAAAGAGGAAGTACCTGCTGTTATTAAATTCTAGCACATCATTTTTTTCTGTCAAGGTCCTCAATAACACTTCCTAACCGGAGAATGATAAGAAGAGGGCAAAAGATCAGAGAGAATTTACTTTTTGTTTTAAGGCCTCATCCAGCTCTTTGTTTTTCTGTTGCTCCTGTATCACTCCACGTTTTAATACCGCTAGGTACATTCTCAACTTGTGTTTCTCTGGGTCTTCTCCACCGCCAGTGACAGAGTCTCCCACATTTCCGGCACCCACATCACCTTGTGAAGCAGGCCAAATAGTTGCCAGCATAGATGCACTGCTGCTTACACCAATAACCGAGCCAGTAAGGTTACTTTCTGCAATCTTTGGGGTAACACTCGGGCTTATGTTACTCTCTTGGATAGTAGAACTTGGGGAGGGAACCAAGGGCACAGTTGGCGTAGAGGGGGGTGTAGTAGCCGAGCTGATACTAGAAGTGGTAACAGGAGAGGAGAATTGACTTGCAGAAGGTGAAGTAATGCGCGAAGGAGAGGAAGTGAGAGGTGGTGATACAGCAGGGGATATACTAGTACCACTATTCAAATTAGCAGTAGGAGTGAAAGTGTACGGAGTAGAAGGAGGAGGAGGAGGGGGAGGTTGTGGGGGATTGTTTGTGGTCATCGGCGCGGAGGTTCTACCTCCGCTAATATTAGAAGCAGCGGGATATGATGAATAGGACGGTGGGAGAATCGCAGCCCCAGGGGGAGTAGTAGCCCTAACACCCACTCCCCCAGTGTTCATAATATTATTACTAGTATTACCACCACCACCAACACTACCAGTTGGCACGCCCATTGTGGTGTTTGTTGCACCTGGCTGCTGCTGTTGCCTTTGAAGAATAGACGCGGGCCAGAACGCAGATGGAGTTGTAGCAGGGCCACTCGAATGCAGGGGAGTGATGCCACCACCGACATTATTCTGCGTCGTACCACCACCAACTACGATTACGCCCGTAGGAAGGGTTGTGGTCGTCGTAGTAGTAGTAGGGGCACCCCCCCCACCGCCACCGCCGCCGCCACCGGGTGATGTCCTCAGACCAGCCCCAGGCGTGGTGGTCGACGAGGACGGAGTGGACGTGGACGACGACGAGGACGAAAGGGAACGGAGGTGCTGCACGAAGGACATGTCAATTGTTGTTGTTGTTGTCAAGCTACGAGGAGCCGCACACACCCACTCTTGGGGCCGCTACTGTGCGGTTTTTGATGGAACGAAGAACCCTTTCAACCGTCGAGAATCGAAAGTTTTGGGAGGGATCTGATCGCGGTGTCAGTCGGGGGGTTGATGCGGAAGCACAGCAGGGGAAGGGGATTGGATGTGGGAGTTGTTTGTGTGTTGTATGCGGCGGTGGTGGTGATATGCGTTGGGACCGTGGGGGGCACAGAGTCTGGCGACGAGCAACTCGCTCAGGTTTCTACTTGGTGGCCCAATGCACCTGCTCTCTTCTCTTTGTTTTCTCACATTCAACAACAACCAAGGCATTTGATGCAGCAGTGATGGAACTTGTAAATGAAGGGGAATTGGTTGAATTCTATAATGAAAATGATGGACCTTGGACCGATGATGGTGCAGTAACAATACTGGTTGGTTATCCCCTATCCAGAGGAAATATAATAAAAGGTGTTTTATGCACCTTCCCCTTTCAGGATTGTCTGTATA
>JAHLWZ010001201.1:0-12794 GCA_020536535.1 Pelomyxa schiedti | reverse complement strand
AGCCAAGCCACTGAAAGCTGTTCGATTTCCTGAACCAGATAACCGTGTAACCGTGGCAGAGTCATTCTGTGTCATAAGTCATACCCACTGAAGCCATTTCGTTTTGCTTGCGATCCAAAGTGGCGATTTCAGTACTGTGCATCCTTCCAACCTCCCTCAGAGTTTCGATATCAGCCACAGTTTCCGCTTGGTTTGGCATCCTTGGGCTCTTGACACAAACAGCGAGAACGTTTTTAGTCGCAAATACAGTTCCGAGGCCACCCCTGCCGGCCTGCTTTCGGCGGCAGCATTTTCGCGGTGTGTCATACCTTTTTTCTGGGGGTTAGTGACGACGCTACAGCGATGAATAAAAAACCAAGAGATGTTGACGCATCCCCACAGGCTTCGCTTGGCACCAGGACCCGCCGTAACGACGCTAATGGCCCTCTGCCCAGTTTCGCCTCCAAAGAAATTGGTAAGGCACTCACTCAGAATGTATGAATCCTCAGGGAGATCGTGTGCCTCGTAGAACACGACTTTGTTTGTCTCTCCATCTATCAGTACCACAAGGGGCACAGCGGCTTTCCCTTTTGTCTACTGTTAGCGGAAAAAGGAATTTTGCATCAAATTCACCTTGAATCTCGAGGGCATCGAACCCACTCCATTTGAGGTAGGGCCCAAAGAACCCTCCAACGTTGCTGTCGACAATATGGCCAGTAAGAGGGGAAATGCCAACAACGATGGACTTTCCAGCTCCAGGATAATTTGGAGCTCCCCCAAGGGGCCCAGATGCCAGTACAATCTAGACCAAAGTCACTTTTTAAAACAGGACCTCACTTGTTACCTCGTTCAATGGGTCATCCCAAGCGCATCTGGCAGGTACAGAATCCCACAGAAGTTTCAAGTCAAATCCTTTTCCACCTGCGAAGTGTGATCAACAAACCCCGAAGGAAGGGAACGAATTAAGAGCGTTGACCTGTGAACAGTTGTTTCATCTCCTCGGTGACGGGCTTTACAATGGCGGCTCTGTTGGTCAGATCGATCTTGAGGGTGCTTCCCGCGTATCCCCGCACGATGCCCTCTGGTCTCCTCTCGTGCGGTATTTCCACGACAGGCCTCAAATTCGTACCCTCAACAACAGTAGGGATAACTGCGGCTGGGGCAGAAGAGGTAACCTCGGATGTAGCAACAATTGTCGTGGCCATGTTTGTTTGGGTTGCGCGACGTGTGAGACGAAAGGGCGACGATGTGCAAGTTGTTTGTTTTCCGGTTTGATTTTTTTTTGTAGAGCGATTAGAAGAGGGTTCCAATTTTTGTTGAGGATACCGCATTGACAAAATAGGAAAGCAGTACAAATCTAGTGAGATCGGGAGACGCCAATGGCAGAGGAGAATGTTGATGGTGCAAAGCCTCCACACAGGGCATAGGTCGATTTAGTGATGGTTTGGAGAAATGAAATACCCATACTTAATAAACAGTAAGTTCTCTGGTGGTTACATGTTGTTGTGTATGTGGGTGGGGTTGTGCTACAGAGTGTTTTTAGGTTATGTTTTTTTTTTGGGGGGGGGGTGTTGGTGAGCTAATGGTGAGCCCAGGGTTCAAGAGAAGTTAGACGCCAGTTTCTGAGCGAGCTCCCTAACCTCGCGGCGCTCGTAGGCAAGTCTGGCCGGATCTAGCCTCAAATCATCGATCGACGGAGGTGAAATCTGTGCTGGGACAGAGACTGCCTTTGTAGTTGTAACACCCGGATGTGGGCCGATCGGGGGAAGGTGACCAGCGCCTTCTGATTCACCGGAACGGCGTAGAGCTTCTGCGGGATTATTATGGGTGCGCAATTAATTTAAAATTCAATGAGTTTGAAAATTTTGTTGTTGAGATAGAGGATTTAGTATTTATTTTATGGGTGGAATCATACGGGTTTGGAGGCGTCTTTTGTTGCTACTGTCCGTAACTTCGCTTTGTAAAGGTACCGCAGAAGATTGGATCTGCACGGGGGGTGAAGTCGCTTTTCCAGGTTTTGCTTTGTATGGCTCTGTGGGCACAGCCACAGGTGTCAATTTTTCCTGCAGTGCCGCAGTCCCGGCGTGGCTGACCGCAGCATTTACTTCCGCAAAGGTCGCATCACTGCCAGTCTTAGAGTCGATGGCCCGGCAGATGACCGACACTGCTGCATTGGCTTTGGCATTGTCCACTCTCTGCACAGCGGGGTCTATCACTTTATTTGACTGCCGCGGGGACGTCTGAGGGAACAGTTCCTGTATGGCCGGGGGGGCCATACTTGGGCAGGATGAATTTGCATCGAGGTTGGGGTTGAACTTGGGTGGAGACCTGCTTCGGCTCCGGCCTCGTTCCTTGGTGATAGTACTAGAATTTGCACTGGTAAGGCGGCTGCTGGAGGCAGAATTTCTAGAACCCTCCCTGCTGGCCATTCCACTTCTGGCATTGCTTTGGGTGGTAGTTGTGGTAGTAGAACAAGTAGATGGGGGAGATGATGACCGGCGCGTGTATGAGTATGTGTATGACGATGCGAGTGGGGGAGAACAATCCTGGTTCTGGTCCTGTGTATAAGAATGCGTAGAGTGTTTATGCTGCTCACTTTTTGAAAGCGAGAAATCATCAGAGGAGTAAGACAGTGTGGGTGTGCTGTTGGTGTTACTGTCAGTTGGTGTAATTAGTGTTGCTTTTGCAGATAGCCTGTGCCTCCTGCTGCTATCCATAGCCTTTTTGTGCTTGGCACTTGCAGTAGTAGTATTAGTTGTGGTACTGCTATTTGAACTTATTATAGAGGATCCCGATGCGGATTGCGAACCCAACGCAGACACAAACCCTGATGACGACGATAATGGGATGTCATCATCCAACAAGTCTTGCGCGCCAATGCCAACGGCAACGCCGGTGGAATGTGAGCCCATTGCGGTGGTAGAATTACATTGTGGGTGCAGCGCCGTCGTGACTGTCGATGACGGCCCGTCGCCGCTGTAGTGGTGCTTGTGGTGCGGCTTATGGGAGTATGCGGTGGTCGTAGTGGTGGTAGTGGCGGAAGCGGAGGCCGAGGCCGCCGGCGGCATCGCAGGTGGCATCTGTTGCCGGTTGACGTTGTTGCTGTTGTTGGTGGTGCTGTTGGTGGCGTGTGAGTGGTGGATTGGGGAGTTGGTGTTGGGTTGTTGATGAGGGAGCCCGTGTTTTGGGCCGACGCTGTTGCTGCCGCTGCCGACGCGCACGCCCCCGCCGCTGCAAAGGACATCGTCGTCGGCGAAGTCCTCGTCCTCAAATGTGGGAGAGGGGACGTGAGCGCGCCGCGGGGCGTGCGTGCGCTGGGCCGGGGCGACGCGTTGGTCGGCGGTTGGGCTCGGGGCCGTTGTTGTTGTGCTCATTAGATTTTTTATTGGGGCGTTTTCGTAGACTACGGGAGGGGAGAATGGGGCGGGAACGATGTGTAGGAACGTGACGGGTGGCGACGGAGACGACGGCGGGGTGCCCAGCACCGCCGACGCGGCGCGGCACGACGAGCCCGAACCTGTCTTTTTAAATGCTGATGTGGTGGTGAGGGTGTTGTTGCTGTGGCGCGATGGGTTCATGGTAAGTAGCATGCCTGCTTGTTGTAGGGGAAAAACGTTAGGAAAAGGAGGGGGTAAACGAGGAGAATGAAATACGCATACCGTAACGGAAAAAAAAAATGTGACACGTTGTAGGCCGCACAGAAAGGAGCTTCTTCGTCAAGAAGGCGAAAAAATGACTTTGGGGAAGGCGAAAGCAGGGTAAGGAATTCCATCTGAGTTTTCCAATTTGCAGGGTTGATCTTTGGCTGGGAATGGTGAAGTCCCTTAATCGAGCTTAGTTCGTCCGACGGACACTTGATCTCTCGCTGATTGATTCCATCATGTTCCTCCACAAGGACGAACCAGGCAAACTTGTGATAACCCTTGAGAAGAAACCCCTCCTGCAAACACCAATGCTTATCCCACTACATGTAGTGTCCTCCGCAGGACTACGGATGCATCATTCAAGAGTGATAGGGGGATGTCTTCTCAGCGGCAGTAATCACTTCCAATTATTTGAAAAAAATTTCGTGGTTCTAGAGAACGCACGTACGTGTTGTCGCATTTCCGGGTTTGTTGTCGTGAGTGCCGCCACTGACTATACATGAATGTAGATCTTTCTTGTTCGAGGCTTTTGTTCACAATGTATGTCGGAAGTGCGGGCGTACTTGGTGTCGTAGGCGGGGCGACGCGAAACCGTACCACGGATTTCTTACGCTACAGAGAGAACTACGCTAAAAAGAGAGGTACTTCCTCTTTTTTGGTTCTTATTTCCTTGACTGTATTTTAGCACCTGGAGATGTACAAATGAGAGCTCTGTCCCAGGTATCATATTTTAGCCATTTGCGAAAAATAACATCAGTGCGACAGCCCCAGACCACAAAGCTTATACAAGACCTTGCCAACCCAGATCAAAATGGTTCTGTGGAACTCACACTTCCGCCTGAGTGGATGGTGAGAGTCGAGTCAGTGCAAAACGATCTAGCCACCCTGAAGCATAAAAGTACTGCTTCTTTACATTTTGCACCGGTTTTAAATTGTCCCAGTTGGCGATTTGAAGAGGTTACACAACAATCACCTTCTTGTGGAGATTGGTGACGATTCCATCGACGACGTCCATGCAATTGAAATTTCCACGGCAGAAATATCCTTGGTAGGCAATGACAGGACTTCACTTGGAGTTTGACTCGCACACAGTTATTTGGAGAAACACAACGAAAAATCAAAGCCTTGAATAAACTCCCTCCGACCGCCGATGCCACGACATTATCGAGCAATTACATCAAAATGACTCTCAACATTCAAACAGCGTTGGCTACCCAACTTCAAGAACTGACCCAGCTATTCAAAACAGCACAGCAGCACTACCTCACAAGTATGTCTCCTTTCTTGAGGTTTCGGGATGGCCAGGAAGGACACCAAAACAACTACAGTCACACTTAAACCAAAATAAATACAGTCTTACAACAGAGCTTAGAAGTCGTGACAGCAAATTCAGGGATACGTACACATCATCCCCCTCAATGTCATCAGCCTCAGCATCATCTTCACCATCATCAGCAGCCCTTAGTGCAACTAGTACCGAGTCGAGCTTTAATATTGAAGACTTTGAGGACAAGGTATGACTCCCTCTTCGTTATTCTTACTAACTCCTCTGGAAAAGGGTTTCACCCCGGAGCAACTCGCTGTTCTAGAAGCCACAGACCGAGACGCACAACAGAGATACAGAGATATCAAGCAAATTGCCAAGTCTATTGTGGAGCTGTCCGAAATTGTCAAAGGTTCTCTAAATGTTCTCCTTGTAGTTGTGTCTAATAACAGTTTCAAACAAAAAAAAGACATCTCGTTACTTATTGCTGAGCAAGGCACTATTCTTGACCGTATAGACTACAACATTGACAAAACTTATGAGGCAGTTGAAATAGCACGCCAAGAGATAGAAAAAGTAAGCCGCACCCCAAACAAACACCGCTGTTTAACAATTTGTCTCTACAGGCCGCAGTACTCCAGTCCAAAACACGGTACAAGATATGCTTCATAATGCTAATTGTTGGCATCCTATGTGCCGGCCTCGCCCTCTTCGTTCGCCTCTTTACAAGATAAAAAAAATATAACCCTTTTGTTGTAACAAAAAAAAACCTTTGCAAGAACTTTGATTGATAATTTTTGGTTATTGAACCGTTGGCACGAATGCACCAAAGTACAAAGGCAAAGAGTGGCACAAATGGAGACTATTACAGAGCCAAAGCGGCGATGATGGCGTCGGCGATTTGTTGGGTGGAGGCAGCGCCTTGGGCAATGACCTCTGGGCCACCGCGGAGCTTCATCATGTCGTAGCTGCGGACGCGGCCCTCGCGGATGACGCGGCGGATGGCAACTCTGATCTTGTCGGCCATGGGCTTGAGGTCCATGTAGTCCAGCATCTGGCACGCACACAGGATCGTGGCGATTGGGTTGACAATGGATGGGACAAGCTCGGCGTACTTGGGTGCGGACCCGTGTGTGGGCTCGAAGACGGCAATGTCTCTGTGGGGAATTTGAGTGTTTGTTGGGGTTTGTTTGTTTTGTAGCAGGTGTTTGGTTGTGTGCGGAAAGGAAGTACAAGTACCTGCCGAGGTTGGCTGAGGAGGCAAAGCCAAGGCCACCTACAAGGCCGGCAAAGCCATCGGAGGCAATGTCTCCAAACATGTTGGAGGAAACAATAACTCCGTACTCCTCGGCTGAGAAGAGGTTAGCATTGAATCACGAGGGAGTACAGAATTTCATACGGTTCTTGGTCATCCACATCATCTGGGCATCAATGTTGGTGCTCCAGAGCTGAATGTGTGGGAACCTCTTCTGAGCAATCTTGGCCTCCTCCTCCATCATTCCGGAGGTCTCTCTCACGACGTTGGGCTTCTCACAGACAGTCACTGATCTGTAACCGTACCTATGGGAAGGTTAGGAGGTAGGGGAGGTTGGGAATGTGTCAAATACTTGTTAGCATATTCGAAAGCAGCAGAGCAAATGCGTCTGCAAGCCTCACGAGTGAAAATTCTGCAAGAAACAGCCAGCTCGGGCCTTGGAACTGTGGCAAAGTTCTTCATCTTGGGGTGAGTCATAAGGGAGTTGTAGACCTAAATCGGAAGTTAGTTGTCATGAAGACTCCATGGAATTCCACTTACTGCATCGGGGGGATTGGTCCACTCGACACCACAGTACAAACACTCGGTGTTTTGCCTGAAGATGACCACGTCGACCTGACCGCTATAAGAAATGGTACAAAGGAAGAAGAAAAAGTACCCTGGGTTCCTCGAAACCGCCAGTGGCAGTCCTTCTGATGAAGTTGAGGGGATTGCCCTCGAAAGATTGGCATGGGCGAACACAGATATCGAGCCCGTAGTGTTGTCGAAGTGACACAATTGGGCTAGCCATACGTTACGAAAGAAGCCAAAAGAAAGTGACTGTACCTGTAGTAGACGAAGCCCTTTCCGCGTAGCTCTGGGGCAAGCTCGGCCTCGGCCTGAACAATAGTTAGAAGGTGTCAATTCTTGCAGGACGCATACAGCAGCCTTGGGCTTGGAGGTGATGGCACCGAAAAGAACAATGCGGTATCTGTCAATGAGGTCCAGGGTTCTCTGAGGCAAGGCGTTACCCTCGTTGCACCAGAACTCCCACCCAATGTCTCCGTGGTGCCAGTTGGCCTTAAGGCCAGCTGCCTCAAGAACCTTAATGGTCACCTCGCAGCAAACTACAAAAATACGTAAAAACAATGAAGCGAAAACGAAATCCCGTAGGAACGAAACAAACCTTTTCCGATTCCATCACCAGGAAGAACTACAAGGTCGTAGACCTTATCGGTTGGTGTCGCTGTTGCGGCTGCTGTCGGTGTTGCGGTGGCCATCCCTTATCCAAAAGATCTTTTGTTTTTTTGAACTTGATCCTTTCGCCGATTGGTAAACAGTGACCAGCAAAAGAGAAAAAAAAATTACCGAAGCAGCAGAAGATTGCGTTCTAGAACTTGCTAAAATGATTAGCTTGTTCGGGGTTTCTCAACTCACACGAAAATGACAAGGAAGTGTGGTGACGGAAACTAACATTCCGTTATTCAGTGCCAGAGGACATTGCGTTGAGGAGAGTGACTTTTTGTCCTCTGGAACTGAAGTTGATTGTTAGAATGGTAATGGTACCAGTCGAATCAGTCACTCTGATCTGGTTTGCACAGGTGTGGAACAGTAATCCTGATTCAGCAGTGACTGATGTCCACGCTGTTTTGTGTGGTATAACTCTCATTGGCTGGCTGGTGTTGTGGCAATCCCAGAGCTCGTATTGAGATACTTTTCCAATACAGAAAACCGAACCATTCAGCTGTGACAGTGTGGCATTACGAACAGGCAGCTTGTGAAGCTCTTGAGGTGCGGAGGATTCCTCGATGATATTTATTGAGCAATTCTCTGCATGATCTTTTGGGTGAATGGCAACTACAAAAACCCGTTGGCCAGTCTGGGACCTGTGCAACACCAGCCCAGTCTTCAGCTCAAATCCAGGTTCCATCACACATTTAGTTGCGCTTTCTGGATTCAGAACCCTGAAAGCCTGGCCAATATTAACAGTTGCAAAGCAGAACGCGTTGCTCCTCTTAACCCTGGCACTCCCAATAAGCACCATATCATCCAAAGCAGTTGTGCTGAAGAAACAACTCTGTACATCCCGCAGTTCCCTGGACATTGAATCAGGCCACCCACACACATGCCTCGTCTTGTCCCACAAGTTCACCACCACAACCGCATTCTTAGCGCCCTGGCACACCCACCACTTCTCGTTCATGCAGTTCCACGCTCCGCGAATCCCACAATCCAGCAGCTCCGTGCACTCGGCGCCAGTGGCAGCATCGCACAGCGCGAATCTGAACGCGCTGTTTCTTTGCTCTCCTCCATAACCCCCAGTTGTCAGGCTCCTCTTCATCATGAAGTGGGCTCCCCTTGACAACAACGGGGTGTTCTGGTCACCAGGCCACCATTGTATCCCCCAGGTAGTCAATTCACTCACATCCTCAGTCACGCCCAGTGTCAGGGGCGACACACCAAATGTGGCCAACCCGAATTTCTCGGGCTGCAGTTGCACTACAAGGTCAACTGTGGTACTTTTTCTCCCTACCGATGGCGAACCGCAGGCCGCTTCCCACACTAGCTTTGGAACGAACGAGGGATCCGTGCAGGTCCCGCCGTAACAAACCCCCGGTGGTGTCGATGGTACGGAATTATGGGAAGAAGACCAACAGCGGAGAGCAGACGTGAGGGGGCACATGCGTCCGCACCTGGGGTGCGACGACATGGCCAGGGCCAGGAACTGATCCCGCGACCTCACGGGTACTTGACAAATACCCACAAAACGGGGTTGTTGGGATGTAGGGGCTGGTGCCGCTGTCGCCATCACCGAAAAGCGTAATTGTGATTTTCGCAGAAGGAGTTCTCTCAATCAACTCTTTCCGGTCAGAGATTCACACAAAAAAAATCACCGATGGATGGCAAAGACATGAGTAAATAATTCAATTTTCTGGTACAGATTTGACAGTTCCCCTTTAAAAAAAAATTCGAAAATAAATCAGTTTTATTTTTTTTCCTCTTCTTTTTGGACTTCGACCCACTTCCTAACTGGAGTCTCTGCCGTTGTTGTGTTTGGTGAGAATGTGCCAGCCTTGTGGGGTGCATGTGATTTATGAAGATGCCCAAACGATCTTCCTGAACTGTCGCGCCCCTCGTGAGAAAAGGGTCAAATGTCATTTTACTGTGAAACCATCAGTCCGGTTACAGATAGGGGAAAAAAAAACGCGTGTTCCCAGGTTTGATCCAACGGCCCAAGACAGAAAAAAGACTTGTTCCCCCACTACTCGCTCTTCTTTAAACCCGGCAGGGACAGTCGGCGAAATGAGTGCCGCCAGGTATTCATCGCCAATGTTCGTGAGCTGTAGTGAAAATCTTCGAGCTGAGGGAGGAGGCACCTGAGACTGACGGAAACGATCTGTTAGGCGAAGAAGGGTTTTTTTTTCTTCTTCAACTGTCGCAAATCCGGCACCACCGGCTTTTGGCTCACACGACTGTACTCGTGCTTGTGGTCACAACGGGCCACGTCATGACCCACAGTTCGGCGGTCCTGGTGCACTCGATCCGATCTCGGGAAGGAGAAAAAAAAACCTTCGCCTAACAGATCGTTTCCGTCACTCCTGCGGCTTAATTCCCAAACCAAGTGGTGCCATGCTGTCAGAACACTTCAGCATGTGGGAGTGAGTTGGAGTTTGGAAATGAAAAGCACGTTGAACAGGTCAATCCCGACAAAACGCGTTTTTTTTTTCTGATCTGATCCCCGACCGACAGTTTCACAGTAAAATTACATTTGACCCTTTTCTCACGAGGGGCGCGACAGTTCAGGAAGATCGTTTGGGCATCTTCATAAATCACCTGCACCCCACAAGGTGGGCATATTCTCTACAAACACAGCAACGGCAGGGACTCCCATCAGGAAGTCTGGGGAAATGAGGAAAAATAATTCGGCAAAAAGGAAAAAAAAAAGTGCACCAGATTGGTGAACTGTCAAATTTCCCCCCGATCGAACCAGAAAATTGAATTATTTACTCATCTCTTGTGATCGCTTCTGTTTCGGTGAAAAAAGTTCTGATACGTATATATCTGATATCAAAACTGGAACGCTGTCATTTGCGTTATCGGCGGTCTGGTGTTTTTTCTTCAGCCAACTCACCTTTGGCTGCCAACAAACAAGACACATGGCAGACGTTCACTTGATCTATGTCCAGAACCAGAAGGTTCCCCCTCACGCATAAAGTTCCATTCTGGTAAGCAGACAAAATAAACGGCACAACTGGTTGGTTGTACAACAAATATGACCACGGATTGCTACGATGACGTTGGTGTGAAAGTGGACCCCCGATGGCCATCTCAATTGCTCTCGTTTTCTGCTGACCACCAGCCACCTGGCTTCGAAAAAAACTGGGATCTCAAGAGGAGGCGATGTGACGAGAGGATGCTCGTCATCGCGTCGATACTCGGGAGCCCCGACGACAAAACAACCCTCACGATGATGCCCAATCCAGACAGCATGAGGGTGTATTTGCCGGAAACTATAAGGAAGAGGAAGTGGGAGGACTACACCGCACTCATGGGAAAGCACTGGTCGTCGTGGTACGCACCCTCCTCGCGCGGCGGCAAAAATTTCTGGGTGGATGTGATGGGCCATCATCGGGAGGACATGCCGGAGGAGGTGCTTATGGGAGTCCCCGCCGATTGTGATGTTCCTCCGGAACAAAGGGAGATGCTTGAGGGAGTGATGAAGGAGTTTTCAATGAAGAGGCCTGCCGTTCCGGCGACAAAGAGGTACGGTTATTATTGTGAACCTGAGTGCCACAGGCCTTGCACTTCTGGGCTTCCTCCTCTCAATGTTCGTTTTCTTCGCATAATTCATAATTATGAAATAATTGAGTAATTAAAACAAAAGTAACCGCGCCCACTGCATACAGCTCTATAATTTAATGTGAAGAAAACCAAAAATCAACCGCAACACAGGAAGACCAAATTCAATTGGTGGAGAACAGAATAAAGTGGTACAGGCAGAAAAGGTGTGTGACCTGGGCAAGGAGCCTCATCGCTGCTGGCGTCACCCGCACACTGGTTTCCACAGCATGCAACCATGCCTGGTCAGAGTGGTATTCTGATGATGTCTGTGCCCTCATGAAGTCAACTCCCACGTGGAGGTTGATTCAAAGTGTGAAATTCATCTCCCTCCTCACCCCTCCTTCCCACCATCAGAATCGCTATTCGAAATCAAAACCCACACAAACAAAGCATTTACCGTTCACACAACAGGATCAGGAAAGCTGGTTTCCCAGAGGTGCATATCGTTCCTGTGTGGAGCTCACCCTCGTGCAGGGAAGACAAGCCCTCTTTCCGTTCTGGGAGTTGATGTTCTGAGGCACATCTTGATGCTCTTTGGAAGATTCAGGTGCGGGTTCGAGGTGGATGGGATGGAAAGGGAGCCAAGGCAAACAAATTTCGAGAAGTCGTTTGACATGTCATACAACAAATGGCCTCCGTTGAACCAATACGCGGTGTGTGCATTTGGTAACTTTGACATTGAGCGGAGCGAATCTTTCATGGCACTCAGCTCTCGTGTGTTGATTTTTCTCAAACAAACCCAAGCACTAATATCTCCGCATCAGTCACTTTTGCGTATGCACTTGTTTATGAACGCGGACCGTGGATATCTCTGGAAGATTTTGTCTCCGGTGTCGGTTTGTTGTCATTTCTTCCGCACTTTATCTCAGCGCGTCTTTGTTTTGAAATCAGAGGCTGGAAACGTTGGAAACCTTCAGTGTTTTGCGTTCTTGCAGAGTGGAGCCTATGCATACACTCCACAGGAGAGGTTCATGGCCATCAGGCTTCACGAGACTCTGTTTGGTGTTCTGCCAGCTTCGGAGGAGTCAAAGGTTAGAACTCAGCACACGTGATAATTGGTTTGTGTTAACATAATCCGGCAGTTCAGCAAGTGTTTCACCGGTGATGGCTCTGTGTTGATGGCTGATGGTTCTCACAAGTGCGTGCGATTTCTTCTGATTTGGTCTAACCGGCACTATACAGGCTTGTACGTTACGTCCGCGTCGGAGATCACGTGAAGACCGAATCCGGGATAAAACGGGTATCCCACGTGGAAAGGAAGGCCATCAATGCGGAAATACCGATGTGCCGAGTCTCTGGTGTTTGTTTGACTCCAGGTCACCCCGTATTTATTGTGTGTTTGCCCAAAGTCCAAATTCCAAGTTCGCACTTCACACACAACAAGTACCGGAAACAACACACCAGCAAAACCAAAAACAATTTCAACCCGCTGACATACCACCTCACTCAACACCGGCCGACCCCACAATAATGCCATTACAAAACCCTATCATAACTCAACTACAATAACCAACAAATAATTAGGAAGGAACGTGGAAGCACCCGTTTGAAATTGTGCCGGTCACAGCGGAGTTTGTGAGTGACCTGTTCAACTTTGAGCTGTCAGGTGGACCACTCTCTAGTGATCACTCTGTGTGGATAAACGGTCTCCTTGTGTGTCATCTCTTGATTATTGATTATTCTTACTTTTTCGTCTTTTCCCACATTTATTCATTCAGGTGTGCACACTTGGGAAAGATTGTGGAACGAGGATTGTGGGAGGGTGGGCACGTGCGGATGACATGGCAGGGACTGGTTATTGGAGAAACGGTCATTCCCATTGGTCTCGTTC
>JAHLWZ010001200.1:0-12797 GCA_020536535.1 Pelomyxa schiedti | reverse complement strand
TGATGTTTTGTGCGAGACACTCCTTCACTTGTGTGTGAAAACGTTCCATGTCCGCGCTGAGTTGTTGCTGTTACGTCCGTAATCGATTCGATCACCTCTTATTCTTTGAATTCGATGTGCACCGATCTAATCGAATCTGTTGTGATTAGCAGCAAAACCTAAACTTTAGAAACGCGATGGTCTGGTGTTTTTTTTATTTACCCAAATGTCGAAGACTACTGCGCAAAACAAAAATCCTTTTGGCGCCACTGGGAACATGACTGCTTGTTAGTTTCAACAAACAAACAACAAAGAAACCACAGCCAGCAACACAACAAGCATCTACGAGGCTGCACAAGGCAACAACGATGAACACAATACGCTCTGTATTTCATATGTTTTCATCCGGGAATGTGGTGGGCGCGAGGAGGATGAGAACGACTCCCCTGCACAGCAGTCCTCGAGGAAGCGGCCCCGCACCGCCACAACCACCAATGACGAAGAAGACCGCGGCCCCTCGCCCGTGCCAATGCAAACACCTACCCATGAGCCAAGTACGAGTGTGTGGCTCTTTTTTTGTTAGCATCGTTAACCGTTAACCAAATAGCAACTCTTGACGAGAGAGTCTTGACCTACAGACACGCAGCCACGCAGACCCCGCCAGAAATGCTTGCTGAGGCGACAGCAACCGCTATTGCAGCTGCTGCCTTGAAGCAGGCTGTCAGGAAGGACAAAAAGAAGAAAGCCAAGGCTCTGGCCAAGGGGAAAGTTGTGCCGGCCCAAGTGCTGCCAACCAAACAACAACAAATCCAAGGCACCACAACACCAACAACCACACCAACAACACAGGCAACCACAACCACAACAACGTCATCAACAACCTCCTCACCAGCAACAGAGTCCCATGGTAACAACAACCAACACTGAGCCACCACAAATAAAATAAGTAAATGGACTGTCTAAAAATGCTTCTTTTGCCTTTGTGTGGAGGTGGAGGTATGTTCGGTATGAGGCCTTGAAGGGACCCACAATTTAGTCATCATCATACAGTCACTTCTCCTGTAATCGAAGTATGTCCTGGAGGAACGAACTGCTTCCAGTAGAGTAGTAAAAAAAAAAAAGAAGGGAATGGAACAGGAACCAAAGAGCACAGGTACCCACGAGACGCCACGCCCAGGCCAGGAGCGGCCACTGGCTCGACCTGGTGAGCGTCCTTGGTGCTGTTTTTGGAACATTCATGTTTCGAAATGAAGTGCCCTTGTGGCGGGGAGCCGCGGAGGGGTGGCTAACCGAGGTACCTTTGCCACAGACACTATTGAATTAACTCAATAACTTGGTAAAAGAAAACATTATTCTTATATGTCGTGTCAGTCAGACAATCAGATTTTCGAAATCACAGATTGTACTCGTGGCGTGTTGCAACGCTGTTTCGATGAAGTGATCAACCTATGTGATTTGGGGAGGCTTCATGAAGAAAGAGTGCACACAAATATAGAGGGTGAATGAGGCACTGTTACTAGTGTATTACTAGACATACGAATTGAGGGCTCGGCTGTTGCGGAGATTGGAAATTTCCGAAAAAAAACAAAAAAAAGAGGCGATGGTGGTGCTTACAGCGGACTTGATAACTAGGTCACCGTGCTCTGTGAATCCGCTGAAGGAGAGGGAATTGGATCTCAGAGGTACTTGTGTGCCCTATACCATTTTTCCCCTGTTTTTGGCGGTTTTTTTTTTTTTTTCTTTGTGCACTCGTTGTCAGTCGAATAAGTGCTACATTTCAATAACCAAACCTGCTGTTTTTGTTCTTCTTTGTATTTACTTTTGGAAAGGAAATAAGATTCCGGCCATAGAGAACCTGGGAGCAGCTGAGGTTGGTTCCCACACAACACATTCCATCACATACTTTCGCCTTGTGTAATTGTGGTAAAGATACAAGGTTGATGAAGTGGGAGTGCACCCTTTGGGGCACGTAGATAAAGACAAACAAACATTATGCAGCACAGACACAACCTTTTTTTAAATTTTTTTTATTGGGCTTAACACAAACCAATACACTAAAAATTCAGGATCAATTTGATGCCATTGACTTTTCAGACAATGAGGTCGTTAAGCTAGAAAATTTTCCTATCATGCGGAGGATCACAACACTCTTGTTCAATAACAATAGAATTGCACGCATTGTTCCTCTTAAAGACTCTCTACCAAATTTGAGAACTCTGGTCCTCACAAACAATAGGGTTTCTGACTACAGTTTCTGGTTATACACTAATTCCAATGCCGACAGATTGCAAACTTGAGTGAAATAGATAACCTTATTGGCTTGGAAAAACTCGAGTATTTATCTCTTCTTGACAACAATGTGACAAAGCGCCACAATTACCGCCTCTATGTCATTCACAAGCTGCCTCAAGTCCGAGTTCTTGACTTCAGAAAAGTCAGACAAAAAGTATAAGCCAACACTATCAGTGCCTATGTTGACCCCTTCCAGGAAAGAAAACAGAGCATTGATTTGTTTGGTCTACCTGTGAACCAAAAGAACTCTGTCCTAGTTCCACCAGCAGACGGCACTACAATTACTGTCCCTCCTTCCTTAACGACTTCCACTTCAACATCAACTTCAACATCAACCTCCGTGTCTAGCACAACCACCTCTGCTACTAACCTTGATACTCTCGCTGCCGCATCAACAAGAGCCACACTGGTCAAGGTACTTGTAACTCTTGTCTGGCTATTTCTTAATGTCTTTTCCTAGTCCGCCATTGAGAACGCCAAGACCTTGGAAGAAGTGTCCAAGATTGAAATGGCGTTAGCCCAAGGAGAGCTACCAGCCCCGATGTACTTACTCCCCCTATCTTTTACCCCACTCACAAAATACAAAGGAACCCTTAAAACACCAGGAACAAAGATAATAGCAAAAAAAAAAAATTATCCCACAAGAAACCATCTCCTTATAATCTCCTTGCCCTGCGTGCTGGATTTTTCCTTGGTGGTGCAGCCTGTTGTATGTGTTCTTCTTTTTCTACTGGTGCTTGTTCTACTGTGCAATTATTTTGTGTACAAAAACAAAGTTTAGAAAGAAACAACCTTCTTCCAGTCTTTGCATGAGCTCACGTTCGAATGCAAGGCGGCCTAGTTCCTCCAAATCAGACTCTAGTGTAGGTTCTAAGAGTTGCATCATAGACTCTGTGTCTGATCCTGCTGCTACCAGTACTGTGACAAATGCTTTTGCGTAGGTGCAAGGCTCGAATGAGTGCAATGTCAACTGCACCCCTTCATATAAAAGGCCAATGTTGTGGATGCTGGCGTGACAGGCGAGTCTTGTAATGTAGGATATAATTCCGCCGTATTCGGAAATCCGGCTCCCTGCAAAGGTGGCAGCACACAGAGTCCCAATGAATGCCAGAAGGAAAGAGCCCAGAACAGGTGCTCTCATTGCGCCGAATCCCGGTGGAGCATTCAATCCGCTACTGCCGAACTTCTCGCCAAATGCTAGGAAGAAGGCCGAGTTTCGGCCTGGAGGAAGATGCAACCAGATGCGGTGAGTTGTCTGCGGAGAATTGGCCGCAACCTCAACGATAGGTGCTAGCTCCACGGGTAATTCAGGGAAAGGCTTGCCTTTTGTGAAGTCAAAATCGCACACAAAGAATCTGGGATGTTTTGATGGCGGCTGAGGAAGTGTTGATTGGGGTATGGACCGGTGCGTGTATGAGACTGGAATGACCGGATTTTGCAAGAGAAGTTTAACTGAAGGCATTCCAACTGGCTGTGAGCATAACACACGGAAGTCAGCCATAATGTTAATGTCATTCACAGTTCCTGTTTCAGGGCTTGGGGGTAGTTCACTGAGAAGGAATTACTCCCAAAATCTTTCCTCTGAAGGAAAAACCTTGTTTTATTTGGCTCTAGAGAGACTTGAAGCAGTAATTTTCTGAGCTGCTTTGTAGTATCCCCACTGAGAGAGACCGCACTAAGCTTATCCAATGCCTTAGTATCTCCCAGCGGTGTGAAAAGTGCTTCATAGTTACTTGTAGCCTAAAGTCTAATTACCATGGAAGAATGGAAAGTGGCGGGTTGATAAAACTTACCAGCAAAAAACTTTTCATCACGTTGTGTACATGAACCAGATCCACCATATCACCGCTCTTGACGGAATCAGATGCCACCGTGAGGATGGACTCTGCTTGGTTACTCAATAGGGATAGAGTCCTTTGTTGGAAGGCAAGACTTTCACCTGTAAATTGTAAGGTTTTCCCAAAGAAGAACAGTGCACAAACTCATTTCTTGCTGTATTGAAGCAATAAAGAACTTAATCTCAGCAAGTTTTTGTTCTGCTTTCTAGTGGATGTGAAACGGGAGATATTCTCTTTTATACACACGGCATTGATTTTATCCGATGACAATTCACTCATAAAAGATTTACAAGAGCCACAGAATGTCTCTAGACTTTTACACATTTCTGGGAGAATGTTGGCTGCAAAGGTAACGAAGTTGTATACCCTGGATTTCAGTTTTTTGAGCTTCCACAATGTCATACAAAGGAAGGTGAGAGTGCCCTTGGTGCTCTGCTGATATGTGACAAAGTGAGCATATGGGTTTTTTAAAGGTTTGGCAGAAGATTTCCAACTCCTTTGTTGGATGTCTTGGTAGACAGTAGTCAACATGAGGTTCTGGTTGATAAGGAGTGCCCTAAAAATGGGATATAAGAAAGATGTCACTCCGTGTAAGATATCTCAATGACTGTCAAAGTACTTTGTGTGAGCGGAGGTAGTTTGAAGTGGAGTGCTGGAGAGCAAAGCACTTGGCACAGAACAGCATCATTCTGCACTGCCGGCACTGTAATGTGGCAGGTGCGCACTTGCCATTCTGACTATCATCCAAACATCCACCCACTTCACATGGGGGATTAAATCGAACATCAAGTGAAGCTTTGTGCTTTTCAACAGCAGCTTGGGCAGCTTCGTTCCTTACTAGGCCAGTGCCAGTTAACACCTCCACACAACTTTTGCCAGTGCCAGGGCCTGAACACTGTATCTTCGCTTTTGCAGTGCATCCCAGTGGGCAACACAGTTCAACTTGGGGATTATGCATGAGATTTTGTTGTCTTCACGAAGGTATTAATAACGTTCTAACTACAAACAACGAAAATTTCGTCCCGGCCCCCAGCCAAAAATGCGCTGAAATAACACACCAAAAGGAGGGGATGCACCACAAGAGGAAGAAGACGACGCGGACGCGGACGCAGTAGTTCCCGGAGACCCCGAAACGGCGCCAACACCTGAATTCAGCGACGCCGAAGGAGGCCTGGTTGCGCCACTAGGAGCGGCGGCAGTACTGGCAGCCGCAGACGATGAAGGCGATTGCGCAGGGGATTGAGTGGATAGAGCTGGCTTGGATCGGCGAGACTGGGAGAAGAACAGCTCGGTTGCGGCGATGGTGTCCACGCACGAGGCGCACACGTTGTGGCGGCATGGCAGCTGTATTGGATCTCGCAACAACCCCGCGCACGCACAACACCGCACCAGCTCCATTCGTCGTTTGTGTTCCTGTTCGAAACTGAAAGGTCGTTTCCGGCCGATCTGGTAACCCATAATTCCGTAGGGCACACATTTCGAAAAGGAAAAAGCCGGAACTAACTAGACTCTTCTGGACATACTCTCAAGATCATTTCTGGAGTATTGTGCCGAATCCAAGTCACTAGTCCACAAGTGAAATAGGGATGATGACCGCCATTGATTCCCACAAGTCAGAGCGTGAACTTGTGAAGATCGTTCCCCAGGGCCAATTGGATGCCAACCAAATGGTCTGCAAATGGGGATGGCTTGTGTGGAGGTCTGACCTATCCTTTTATTTTTTACCGTATCTGCTGAGAGTTTGTTTCTCTTGCAAAATAGAATCACCAAAAAATGGGGTAGCTAGTCATTCAATAACTTAATTCTCTTTCTAGTTTTATAAGTCCTGGGCAATAAAGGAAGCAACAGAGTTGAACAATACATCACGGGGGAATGGATCATGCCAGTCATCTGGGTCGGGGAATACATACTCCAGCTGCAAAGCAAAGAAACAGTTAGTTTAGAAGAAGCACAACATTTTGCAAATGTTGAGTATTTTGGGTTTAAGGACAAAGGATACTCACTGCGATTCCCCAGTGTGTTGAGCTTGTAACACCAAGCCATACAGGTGAGTACAGCGGTTGCTGTGGGTTGTATTTCTGATGGAGATAGGGCAAAAACATCGCCCTGGGTGAGGATACCTGCGGGTTGACATAGGTAAGGAATGAAGAAGCTTCAGTAAGCAATTATTGTGAGGGTGGAACCTGGGCATCGTTCAGATAGCCTCCCTCCATCATTTCCAGCTGGTAGTATTGCTGGCGTAGCATGTATGTGTCTGTGTGGCACTGGAGGGAGAAGTAAACAGGTTAATGCCGTGAAATTTCAAATCTAACATACCACAGGACCCACATTGACGGTTGGGTCTTGTTGGGTGTCTGAAAGGAAATAGTAAGTGAAATCCTCTGTCGGGGTTATTGTGTTTGTCCAATAGTCTGCTCGACCATTGGTAGAAAGTGCAACAACAGCGTCATAGAGGGCTGCTACCAACTAGAAAGAAATGAGAATATTGTCACCCTTCCTGAGAGCAAGGAATTGACCTGTTGGAAGCGGATGATATTTCCAGCGTAATCACTTACCGGGTGCTGAATGTCAAAAGTATGGAACAAGAAATCTTCGAGAATTTGTGTCCATGTTTGGTAGAGGTCAGGAAACATCTGAAAAGTGGTTACTGTAATGAATAGAAGAAGAGTTGACTGCACCATGGTGAGATTTGCCATTTCTGGTATCTCTGGAGAATGCTCTGCGGCGAATGCAATGACTGCAAGCGATTCAGCAATGATGGCAGTATTATACACAAATGAATCAATGTCTGGAATAAGTAGCGTGCTCTGGCGGAATAACGTGTAAGGGTGATCTTTCAGAGAAGCTAAACAAACCAGGCGCATAAGTTCACTTATTTCAACTGTCGATGAGAGGCAAAGAAGGGGTGGTTCACTGAAATCCTCCCCTTAAAAAATATTTCACATTGGAAAAAGAGCACACTCTAACGTACCAATTGCGCAATCAGCCACGTGAGTGCCCCACTAAGGAGAAAATTAAGTTAAGAAGGAAACAGGGAAAAGAGTAGTACATTAACTCCAGCAAATGTTATTACACCTGAGAAGAATATTAGAGGATACAAAAATGCGAGATTAAGGAAAACCTCTCATTTTACTGGCCCACCAATCCCCATTTTGCAGGGCATATCTTGGTATTTCTATCGAATTTACTCCAGTGAGGGAGTAACCTATATACATTAACTGCAAAAGCAAACAAACAAAGTAAACCTGTCACAAAAATGTCACCAAGATAGGGCTGCAGGATATTGAAAACTAGTGTAAGTCTGCGGTTCCACCTCTCTGTGGTGCTATTTACAGCTCCCTTATTAATAGTAAGCAATTGGCACTGCGGTGTGCAATTCAAACCAAAGTTTCCAGGGAGCCTTCGTGGATTTTAAAGGCAATCTAACAAATGATATGTGAAACGGATGCTAAGGCTTCTTTGTCATACAATTCTAAAAAGAGGTGTCCCGTTTTCATCATCAATACTGCTGATATCAAAAAGTTCAGTCAGTGGCATACTGATATCAGCCAGGGCGTAAAGATCATAGACCATATCCTCCTTAGGAAGACTAGTTGACTCGTATGCCTCAATCCACTTTTTGTTGTGATTAGGGTGGAAAAAAGGGAAGTGAGCTGGAGTACTTGTTTGTACAAGGTAGAAGTGTTGGAGAACAGGGCATCAAACTGAAAGTGAGGAATGAACTCCCCAAGCATTCCAGGTAGTGTAACAATTGTAATGGGGGCTGCTTGTTTATAAAGCGGTGCTCGTAGTTCGTCCAATGACATCAACGTGGGAACTAATGGAAAAGGGAAAAAAATCTTAGGAACTAGCTACGTTTGGGTTCCGAAACTCAAAAAAAAGAAGAATTCCAACCGTGCTTTGCGGCTTCGGTGCTCAAGTCACTCGGCAATCCATCGTTGTAGACAAGTTGTACCATATTCAAGTTGGAATAGTCGAGTGTGTATATGAGATCCTGTGTGGGGAACAAAATGAAGCTGTCAATTTCCTCCTTGCTCATCTCACGCATGTGTGTTGCATAACTGCCCATAAGTCAGTCATACAAAGCAAGAAACACCTCAACAAAAGATTCCTCGGTGGAAAAGAAGCACAGGCACCCATAATTCACAAACACTGACAAGGACCTATAAAACATTGAGCGGAACAGCTCTAAGTTGGGTACCACATCTTCATCAATAGCTCCGCTTTGGGAGACAAGGAACACCGTCGCCACAACAACTGCCCACAACGAAAGGGAACGAGCCATTAAATAATTTAATTTTTGTCTGTTGTTTCTCTGTGTGTCAGGCACAGATTTAGGCCGAAGTTCCGCAAGAGTAACGGTGGAAGTTATAGAAATAGTCGATATTTACACTAATTGCCTTTTGAAGAAACAGAAACGGAAATCTCGCTAGAAAAGTTTGCAAGGCGAAAAGCCATCACAATCACCGGAGTCAATCAAGGTGTTTATTGATTGGTGAAAGGGTTTTTCCCCTATTACGGTGGTGTTTGTGTTTGTTAGCTTTTTCACTCACAGGCCAGTTTCTTATCAAAGCTGGTTAGAGCAATGCCAAAGGCTTGCATGAGAGTGAGGGGGTACTGGTAGTCAAGTATGAACATGTTACTTGAAACACGTCCAAATTGCATGAGAATGACATCAGAATATGCACCTGTGGTTGTCAGTGTTTAGTAGATACGAGTGGGTTTTTTTTTTTTTGACTAAAGTTACATACTGTCTGAAGAAACCATTTGAAAGTTTTTGACTGTGGTTGTGTTAGTGGAGGGAAATGAAAGAAAAAGAAGGTACCTGAAGCAACTTTCACTCTCCTGTGGAAATTGAGTACATATGCCTGAGTTGCTGATTGAATGAATCAGATGGTTGTATATTGCATTTAGTACAAAATACCCTGATTCCAAACAGGCGCTTTGTTATGCAGACAAACAATGTTCTCCAAATCATTAGCTTTGTAACGAGCAAGAAGTGTGTTTTCTGCGGAGTCTGGTCTATTTCCGATGTATCCACCAGTAGCTGGATCACGTTTTGGGAGAAGCACAACCATTTTTCTGGGTCCATGTAGTCCCAAAGGATTTGAACCCTTAAATCAAACAGTTAGGACATAGACAAGTTGGAAGTAAAAATACATAGGTCACACAGGCAAGCTCACATCTTGACATTTCCGCATTGACTGCTTTC
The DNA here is from genome assembly GCA_020536535.1 of Pelomyxa schiedti. Taxonomy (NCBI): domain Eukaryota; phylum Evosea; order Pelobiontida; family Pelomyxidae; genus Pelomyxa; species Pelomyxa schiedti. The sequence continues at coordinate 3,476 of JAHLWZ010001200.1, read as the reverse complement.
TTGGGATTATCCCCGGTATCGTACACAATAAATTCTGTCCCAAGAAAGTTTGAACTATCACAATTAAGGAGTGCGTAGGGGATGTTATGGTCGTACCGGACTTTGCCTGCAAAACACGGAGAATTTCTTGCCAAATCCGCACTATCAGTCGAGATGAGATAATTCGAGGACTTGCTGCGAACCCTCCTACGGGCAGCAACAACAAACTGGTTTGTCTCCTCCAAATATAGAAGGTAGGTGGGGTGGCCAAAGCCCTTAGAAGCAACTTGAATCTTGCACATCGTCTGAAAGTATGAATTTGAATCAGTAGACTATTCATTTATTTTAAGTTATTTACCATGTATCCCCTTGGGCCAGGTGTGTGCAGAAATGCCGGTACATCACTGGCTCTGAGTGTGGGCGTAGGAGTGGGCTTATATCTAGCAAGTGAATCAAGTGGTGAGTTCCATTGTGCCCGTGCCGTTCCAGGTACATTAGATCCAGTATAGGAAGGCAAGGGGGATTTTTGTGATACAGATGCTGAATCACTAGGGATGTTTTTGGGGTGTGCCAGGGATGTCATTTCAACTTCATTCTGTTCTGAGGATTCTCGCGTGTGCTTCCTCTTTTTCTGTTTAGCGTTGCAATGTAAGAAAGATAGAAAAAGGACAAAGCATAATTACCTTTGAGGTACCTGATAGTGCCAGTGCTGCTTGAGAAGATGCTGTGTCAGGAGTTTCTTCAACGGTAAAACCTATTTCTGCCTGGTCATCTTCTTTGGAAGCTGTTTCGATGTCACTTGGATCCTCATGGCGACTTCTCTGTTTCACACTTGGATAGTGTGATTCTTCCTGATCCTTCAACTTAAACTCTTCCACATGTGCCTTAGAAATGGCAACCTGTGGGGAAGTTGACTCTTCAGGAGTGACAACTTTCTGGACATTTGGCTGTACGCGTGGTGTGGACGGGCTCCCACTTGCAGTTAGTGGTCGATCTGTTGTAGCCAGAACACCTACACATAGGGAATTATTAACATAATACTTATGAAAGAAACATTCCACCTTGCCTAGACCTCAGCTTTCTCCTCTCCATTTGCTCCAGCTGTTTTTTCCTTTTGTTTTCCCTGGCTGAAATAGCACCCTCTGCAGCACTTGCAGTAAAAGGTCTCTGAGTCATACTTTGCTTCTGCTTTACAACGATATCTGCTGCCCCTTCACCGTCACTATCTGAAGCGCCATAGTCATCCCTAACTCCAACAAAGCTCTCCCCTTCATGCTCTTCGTCATCTTCTCGCGCGGTCTCCTGAGCCAGCTTGCTTTGTCTACCCTGCACAGGCCTAGAATTAGACTGCAGCCCTACAGACCCGCCCATAATTGGGTCAGAATCCGCCGGCTTCTTCGGCCCCGATCCGGCGGATGTATGTGGCCGCTGCACTTGTCTCTGCGAAGTCGGCGAGGAATGTGAAGCATAACCACGTGGTTGCGACTGCAACGGTGACCGTGACTGTATCTGTGATTCCGGTTCTGGTGCGAATTCTTCACCTAGTTTGTCCTCTCCCTTTGACTTGCTGCCACTTGAGGTCGTTGGTCTCTTCTGTTCCCTGCTCGAAGGAGACTGCGCCCGTTCGTCGGCCTTTGGTTGCCTCCTCTTTCCCGCGCTCGTGCTGGGCCTAGCAGCTGCAGCGCCGTCGCGATTATGGGTGCCGTAGACGGCGCTGTCCGATGCCGTGCTCGTGGACGTGGTGGTGGTGGTGGTCGTGGTAGTCGTCGTCGGGGGCGTCCTGGGCACGGGAATCGGGGACGGCGAGGCAGCCACGGTTGTGGTAGCCGTGGTGGGCCTGTGCCTCTTGGTCTGTGGTTGTTGTTGTTGCTGCCGTTGGCGTGGCGAGTCATCGCCGTGGTCGTGGTGCTTGTAGTGCTGCTCCTGGCGGTGGGACGTCGTTGCGGGCGCTGTTGTCGAGGGCGGCGACGACGAGTGGGGCTGCAGTGGCCTGGGGTGGGGGTGCTGGTGCTGATGGCCGCGGCCCGACGACGGCGTGTGCTGCTGTCTGGGCGTGCGAATGGGCGCTACTCGGCTGCACCACGAATAGGAATTAAGTTATCGGAACGCAACAAAGGGGGAGAAGGCGCAGGCAAACGCACACGCGGCTCTCAGAGTCGGACGACATCGAAAAACCAACCGGTTTTTGTTTTTTTCCCTTTTTCTCTGTTTTATGAGAAGGTCCTTTGTGTGATAGATAGGGTACCTAAAGTGGCCCTCTTCTTTAGAGAATGTTTGCAAACAGTTGCTCTACAATCCAAAATTGACTGTTACATTCAACACTTATAGGTTTGCACAAGTTGATACACTGGGAGCCGGCAGACAGGGCAAACTCCCTTCATTGATACCGCACATTTAAAGCAAAGCCCATAGTGTCCACAGGGTACTAAAACACAGTTAACCTGTTGTAGAGTTACACATGCGTTTGTTGGGTGGAAAACTACCTCAGCTATGAAGCAAACTATGCAACAATCTGAACGTGGTTTTTCGGCGGAGGATGTTGTTACTGTAGAAGAAGAAGTTTCTGCTGCTTTACTCACAGGCGTTGTTGTTGAAAGGGTTGTGGATGGGGGATTTGTCGTGTTTGCGGCAGTGGGAGTGACCGAAGTGGCGTTTGTTGTGGCGGGTTGTGAAATTACTTTCTGTAGTTCCGTGTCCTTTTGTTCTTCTTCCAAAAGTGTTCTCTGCTCAGACATCAATAGAATCTGCTTCTGGGTCAGATTAACCAGTTCCTTTTGCAGTTCCAACAGCCTTTTTTGCCTCGCCTGCTGAGTGGAATCACTGCCAATCACAGGATTGTAAGAAGCACTCCCCACAGTTGCTCCAGATAAATCAAGCACCCGGGCCGACTCTTCTCCCTCCAACTTTTGCGTGCTTACTGCATCATAAACTGTCTGATTATTCTCCGCCGGCATTGAAGCACGCAAAACCAACAGCTTCTCGACCATTTCATCACTGGTCCAAGTCCTTCTGCCCTCGCTGAAGCCTCGTGTCATCACAGCCAGTGCCGAATCAGTGCTGAACCCCATGGCAGTCACTTGGCTCAGAACCTCAAAGTGCCTTGCCACGTGCTCATCCAGCGACTCGTCTCTCCTCCGCTCCCCAAACGCCCTGAACTCCTCCTCGAAGTGCCTCCCGCGCTCACGGTCGCGCTCCCGCTCCCTCTCCCTCTCCCTCGCGATTTCCCAGTCCCTTCCCGGCGTCAGCGGCCCCAGCGGCAGGTGCTTGCTGCCCGAGCCGTAGGACGAGGAGTACGAGTAGGAGGATGCAAACGAGGAGGGGGTAGACGAGTAGGAAGGGGGCGGGGGGGCCACGGAGTAATCGGGCGGGGGGGGCTTGCGCATGCACAGGCGGCAGTCCACGGGGGCCAGCGAGTGGGGGCACCACCACCCCGGCGGCGTGGCGAGCTGCAGCGGCAGGGGCGGGGGAGGCGGCGCGGGCGGGGGGGACGCGGGGGG
>JAHLWZ010001199.1:0-13088 GCA_020536535.1 Pelomyxa schiedti | reverse complement strand
TCCGCCGGGCGCCATGTACATCGCTGGAGAAGGCATCCCGAGCATTCCAGGCATTGCGGGGGGTGACATTCCTACCATCCCGGGCATCCCCATTCCGCCCATTCCTTGCACCATCGGCATTACTCCAACGGAAGACGCACTACCATTCGCGGACGCGTTTGGTCCTCCCGACGTCATTTGTCGCTTATTCGGGGTAGATCTGTGTGCGGCGGTGGGTGTGTGTTTTTTTTTTGGTTTGTTTGTTGTTAATTATTTATTCACTTTTCACAGTTATCTGATTGTGTCAGAGGAAATTACTCTTGTCGATAATTGGAGTGGAGGAGCCCAATCTGAACGGGGATGCAATCATAAAAACGATGTGTGGTGCAGCATCTGGATTACCCTGCCCTCCTCAATCATGAATAAATTCCTCTGAAATTCCAATCAGTCCACTGATAGGAAAGGAGAAAAATGGACGAGCTTCCTCTATATGTTCGGCAGCTTCCACAATTTTTTTCCTTTCGGCGCCGATCTGTCTATTTAACAAACGACGAAAAAACGTCGAAATAATAAACAAAAAAACAAGGAGACAAGGCGGAGTGACGACCATCAGATGGCTGCAACAGCACGAGTACCGATAAGCAAGTTCGACGCAAATGTGTTTGTGGATTACCCACGCATGGCTGCCGTTATTGCTGTGTGCAAGATCTCTATTGGGTTTTTTTTTCCCCCCCTCGTATTAATAATGTGGTGCAGGAGTTCCGCCGCACACACACGGCTCCTATGACTCTCGCAGAGAAGGTCATTGTCTCACATCTCGAGGATGTCCATCAAGAAGTGCGCACTTTTTTTTTTCTTCCTTTGGAGTGTTCTATGTTTCTCACCCGCCCCCCTTCTAGTACATAAAGGGAAAGAGTTACTTGTACCTTAAACCCGACCGTGTTGCCATGCAAGATGCCACCGCTCAAATGGCCAGTCAGTGTCTCCCGTTCTATCTGTAAATTGTTCATGTTTCCTTTCAGTTCTTCAATTTATGTCATCTGGAATGAAGAGGACCGCAGTGCCCTCAACGGTTCACTGTGACCACTTGATTCAAGCTCAAGATAAAGGAGCTGTTTCCGATCTTGCTGCTGCATGCACAGTCAACAAAGAAGTCTACGACTTCCTCCGAAGTGCTGCTAATAAATACGGTATGGGATTCTGGAAACCCGGCAGTGGAATTATCCATCAGGTGACAATTTCACACTTACCCTCTTTTGTTGTGACATCTTTCCCAGATTGTTCTGGAAAATTATGCATTCCCTGGAGGAATGGTCATTGGAACTGACAGCCGTATGACTATTTCCTTGAGGTTATGAATTAATGTTCTTTAGACACTCCAAATGCTGGAGGTTTGGGAATGCTTGCAGTTGGTGTAGGCGGTGCAGATGCTGTTGATGTAATGGCTGGGTTGGCGCTGGAGCTTAAAGCGCCTAAAGTTTTGGGAGTGAAGCTAACTGGCGCACTTTCTGGTAGGGAGTCCGTCCAAGATTCTTGGTTCGATAACCCTCCCAAAGGTTGGACAGCACCAAAAGATGTTATTCTTGCACTCGCTGGTCGCTTATCCGTCGAGGGAGGCACAGGATTTATTATTGAATACTTTGGTCCTGGTGCTGAATCCATTTCTTGCACGGGAGCAGCCACCATCTGTAACATGGGTGCCGAGCTTGGTGCCACAGGTTCCATTTTCCCGTTCACCAGAAGGCAAGCGGAATACCTTAGAGCCACTGGTCGAGAAGAAATTGCCGCTCTCGCTGAACAGTTTGCCGAGCTCCTCAGAGCAGATTCTGCAGATGAGGTACATATATGACATCTCCCTCCTGTTCTCAGCCACACCTTTCAGACAATTTACGACAAAGTAGTCGAGTTGGATCTTTCCACTCTCGAACCCCAGATTAACGGTCCTCTTTCACCTGACCGTAATCACCTTCTCTCTGCCGTTAGCGCTGCTGCAGAGGCCAATGGATGGCCTCTCGATGTTAGCGCTGCCTTGATTGGCAGCTGCACTAACAGCAGTTACGAAGACTTGACAAGGGCAGCTAATGTATGCAAGCAAGCCCTTGATCATGGTATCAAGATGAAGGCAAAGTTCTACATCTCTCCTGGCTCTGAACAAGTGAGGTAACTGCTGTGCTTTGTGTCTTTATCCCCTTATTCTTGTTTTAGGGCTACAATGAAGAGAGATGGACTTGAAGATCTATTCACAGCAGTCGGCGGTGTTGTTTTGGCCAATGCATGTGGACCTTGCATTGGGCAGTGGAAGAGAACAGATGTAACCTCTGGAAAGAACACAATTGTGCACTCCTATAACAGAAACTTTTCCGCTCGTGCCGACGGAAATGCCGAAACCATGGCCTTTGTAACCTCTCCAGAGGTATGCAACGCTTTCTTTTCCAAAATCCCTCACTCTTCTTGCAGATAGTTGTCGCCCTTGGCCTTGCTGGTACTCTTCGTTTCCATCCAGCCCGCGATGAACTAGAGTCACCTACTGGTCCATGGAGACTTGCGCCACCCACTGGGATGGACCTTCCACCACATGGCTACGATTCCTCCACTACAGCCGCTGTCTACGAGCCACCCGCTGTAGACGGCGATTCTGTTACTGTAGTCATTAGCCCCACAAGCGATAGGCTTCAGAGGCTGTCTCCATTCGAACCATGGGAGAATGTCCGACCAGAAGCGTTTGCTGATTTGCCAATTTTGATCAAAGTCAGGGGCAAGTGCACAACTGATCACATCAGCGCTGCTGGTGTTTGGCTAAAGTACAGAGGACACCTTGATAATATCTCTAACAACATGCTCATTGGTGAGTGGACCTGAAGTATTGTGCAGACTTAACATATATTAGGTGCCGTAAATTCAATGAACATGAAACAAAACTTGGTTAAGAATCATGTCACGGGGGAGTTTGATACCGTGCCCAATGTTGCTCGATTCTACAAGAGCAGGGGAATCAGATGGGTTGCCATAGGTGACACCAACTACGGTGAAGGCAGCAGCCGCGAACACGCAGCCTTGGAGGTATATCTGACTTTCCTTTGACAACAAAGTTCTTATCACCACTTTTAGCCCCGCCATCTTGGTGCAGTCGCAATCATCGTGAAGAGTTTCGCTCGCATTCACGAGTCCAACCTTAAAAAGCAGGGTGTCCTTCCACTCACGTTCGCCAACCCCGATGACTACAACAGACTAACGTGTGCTTCGTTATTTCTACCTTTACCCAACAATTAACCTGCATGTTTCAGAGGCGACGACAAAGTCAGCATTGTTGGCCTGGAAACCCTTGGGTCAGGGAAACCCCTTACCCTCCACGTGAAGCCAGCCGACGGCTCCGCACCGTTTGATATTCAGGTAAACAACCAACCCGTTTCCACCCGGTTCTCACAACAAACCACCTTTACAGCTCAACAACACCTTCAATGAAGTACAAGCACAGTGGTTCCGTGCCGGAAGTGCTCTCAATGAGATGGCCAAGCACACTTGAGCGTGCGCTCCCTTCCTATGTGAATGTTTTTTTTTCCGTTGTGTAGTGTCCCCCTAAACGACTTTGGGGGGAAAGGACAATAAAAAGATTATTTTTTGTGAATCTTCACTTCTGGGTTGGGTTTCTTCTCGTTTTTGTCTTTTTTCTAGGAACAATCAAATCAAGCTTTTTGTTTAAACATCAATGAGCCAAATTCGAGAAAAAAAGTGGAGGAAACTACAGCAAAAGAGAACACCGAGACATTATCGAAAATATCGTATCGGAAATACGGCGAGAAGCAACCGAGGTGACAGTGCACACGAGGGGTGTGTGTGTTACGAGACAAGCGAAATGGACAACGACAGGGTGCGTGTGTGATTCGTTGAAAAAGCGCCACCTGCGTTTCATTGTTGGGGGAACTTTTTTTTTTTTTTTTTGTTTGTTTGTTTTTTTGTTCCCCGAGCCGTGCCAAGTTGCTTCTTCCTTGCAAGTTTCTGTCACTACGCTGTTTCAGTCCCCCCTTTGTTTTATTGATTTTTTTTGTTCTGTTTTGTTTTGCTTGCTGTATCTAAAAACAAAAATAACAATCCAAAGGTTGTCTCTGCTGGTTCTGAGTCCCCACGAGTCAAGTATGTGTTTACTCCCTCCCCACTACCAATTTTTTACGTGGGGGAAAAGGAGAAGGAGCAAGGGAACCAAGGTGCTAGCAAAGAGGCACCCACTACCAACACGAGAACTGCCAGAATCACCTCTTGATGTTGTAACATTACTGAATGTTTTGGAAAAGAAGCACTACCCTGCCTCTCTTCTCCTTCAACTGAGGGAAAAAATTGATAGCTCTCCAAGGTCCAGCAGTTGCGTGTCATGTTTAACTCTTTCCTTAACTCTGGAAATAGAGATTGGACTGATATGTTCATTCAAAGTGATGGCTTAAATGCTATCATCCGTGCTATTCAGAGATTTGATAAAAAGTTTTTCCCCTCAGTGGCCTTCAGTTTTTCATTCAATTACAGGACATTTCATTTTGCACACGCTTCATGCCAATGCCACCTCATTCTATGCTTAAAAAGCTTGTTATCATCTAAAGTATGACAACTGCCATTTTATTATCCAAAACACTTCTAGGAATCAATTGAGCTGTTAGTTGCTCAGCACAAATCACTACTTCAGAGAATGCTTGATACTGTATCCAGGACATCTAACTTACTTGTTCGGTCACAAATACTGCAAATATTTTCTGTTATAACGCTTTCCTCTCCAGAGGCACGTCAGTATGTCACCTTCCTATTTGAAATCTATTTTTAAAAAGGGATATAAGGGCCATGCTCACTGCCACACGTGACATCACAGATTCTTCTACAAAAACCTTTAAGATGCTGTGCACATGGGCAAATGAGTCATTTGATGATCAATTGACTGTGAGATTTTTCGTCTTGGTTGCTTAAATTCACAGTATTACACATAGTGGTCTTGCATTGCATTCATTAACACCCTTGTCAATTCACCTGCCGATCTGGAGGAAAGAATCTCCATTCGTACTCTCTTTGTAGATTTGGCGTTTAATGATACCCTTATGGTGTGCCTTTAACTTCACATTAATGTGCTCTAGCATACTTATAGACTCCCATTCTGGGTCAGAACAGATTGTTCAGAAGAAATTTGAAACCAATCCGGACATTCAAAAGCAAATAGAGGCATTTCTCCTGCAAATGGATCATGACCGCAAAAAGATTGAGGAAATTCAAGCTTGTCACAACCTAGATCTGAGGTTTTTGACTTCCCAAAAAACGCACAAAATAAAAATTTACATGCAATTTGTGTAGTGATCCTGAGGCCGTGTTTAAAATTGTGCTGTTACGTCTCAAGGGAACCCCCCACATTTCATCCATTCTCAACATTCTGCGGCACATGTTACTTCTTTCAGAGAATTCCTCACAGTACGCATGCCACTTGGTTTCTAATTTCATAATGAAATAGATTTCCCTGGGAATTTATTGAGAAAATTTTCCATCGTGCACTTGATATCAAAAGTGAAGACACCAAAAATCAAGGTTATCTTCTTTTTTTGCATAATTAATTTTAGTAATTATCTCTTAGAGTACAAGTTAAGCATAACTGAACTCTCTGAAATACTGAAGAAACAGCATGCTGAAGACGAAAGGTCACACTGTCATCAAGCCAGTCCCCCACCGCCTCCACCACCCCCTGCCCCTCCACCACCCTGTTCCCCTTCTGCCACACCTCTCCGTGGGAGTTCAATGGCCAATATTGGAAATCTCAGAGAAAGTGGCTCAAGAGAAGCGGTCTGCCCCCATACTCCCCTAAGGGGGAGTGGTGAAGCTGATCCAAACAACAATCCACCACCTTCACCAGTCCCCCCTGCACCACCACTACCTGGTGCAACCCCTCCTCCACCTCCTCCACCAGGCGGAAGAGGCCGAAGCTGGCGCAACACACCTGGTGCAGATGGTACTCACAACATAGTAACCTTCCCACTAATTGTAAATCAGCATATTCTGGACCTGCACCAAGGGTGAAATTGCGACAATTTTTTGTACTTCCCTTTTTTTTTTTTTAAATGGTTGATTTTTTTCCAGTGGCTCAAACTCTCAAATGTGAACAATACAATGTGGGTCAAGGTATATAACCAGATTTTGTTCCTCTTTCTTATCTATTCAAATAGAGGGAAGTTGTGGATTCGAAGGTACATAACTTTGATTTATACCAATCTTTTAATTCAACCTAGATCATCCCACTAGAGGAAATGGAGGAACTTTTCCCTCAAAATCCCAAAGTGGTGGTTGTTGAGCCGAAGCCAGCTAGTAAACCTAAATTCCTCCTCCTTTTGGACACGAAGAGATCAAACAATGTATCCATTGGACTCAGTCAATTTAAGAACATGACACAACAACAAATTATTGATGCTGTGAATGATGCCTCAGAAGAACTTTCTGTAGAAAACTTGCAGACACTTTCTAGTTTTGCTCCCACAAAGGAAGAAGTAATCTCCCTCAATGAAACTTTTTTCCCTAACTGCATTAGCTGGACCTCATTACATCCTACGCGGGAGATATAAACCTACTTCCTAAGGCTGAGTTGTTCTTTCGGGAGGTAGCGGACACAACAAATGCTCTTCACTAACCTGTTTCAAGGTATCTCGTGTGCCTATGTTCCAAGAAAAAGTTCTCTCCTTGCTGTTTAAAGTGCGGTTTTTCCCGGAATATCAGGACCTAAGTGAGGTCAGTAGAATGATATTATCTGATGTTCTTCTCACTTTCTTCGTCAAGAAAATTCAGTCATGGAACACTGCTATGGAAGAAATTACCAATTGCAAAGGTCTATCCTATGTCATGCAAGTGCGTTCGTTCAATTTCCTTCCAATGTACCGTGCTGAAATGGTTCTGAAGGTCATTTTATTGTGTGGTAACTTCATGAATTATGGGACCCCCCAGGGAAATGCCACAGGATTCAAGATTGAGACCCTAAAGAAGGTACATACAATGTTTTCTGAATTTCTCTTAAAATCTTCAGCTTAAAGATTTACGGTCTCCTGTGAATGCTGCTATCACACTCCTGAAATATGTAGTGAAGCTTGTAGTCATTACGAAACCTGAACACAGCAAATTTCCAGGTGAATTGAAGCATCTTACACACTGTTGCAAGTGTAGGTTCTCATTTCCACTTTCACCAGAACAGTTCAAAAACTAAAAATTATAGATCCTTTGGGAGAAATGGTCGGTACAATAGGCAAGTTACAACAGGATCTTCAACAGAATCTGTCATCCTTAGCAAAACAACCAGATCCTGTATTCAAAGCCAAGATGGAGGTTCTAGGAGTTTTCTATCTAAATTCAGTTGACCTCTGAGTAGAGTTCCTTCCAAGAGTTTGACGAGAATATCAAAAACTTGAGTGAAGATTTCAAAAATCTACAACAAAAAACAAATTCTATAGTTACTTCCTTTGGAGAAGACCCGTCAATCCCTACAACTATTCCGGAATTTTTCTCTACATTGGCAACGTTTTCTTCAATGTGGCAGGCAATTAGTTACTTTTTTTTTTTTGTACTTCTTACCATTTTCAGGAAACGTACAAGGGATTGTTGGTAGAGCAGCAACAAGAAGCCACAAAGAGAAGCAAAGAATTGGTAGGAACAATAATCAACGGTCTTCCTGTAACTTTTACCTGCAGCAAGCCCAAAATAAAAAAGTTGCCGCCAACGCCAAAGCTCCCAAGCACGAAAGTCCGAGGGACTCTATGCTCAAAGAAATACAGAAAGGAAACTTTACATTACGTCGAGTTTGTCAGAGTGCACCACTTGAATCTGGGGATTCCACGAAACACAAACCACCGAATAAGCGGGAACCCCCTGCACCCACAGATGATACACAACCTATCAGCAATGATCAACCTTCCACAACCACTTCGACATCCATGACATCACACACCTCATCCTCGCATTTATCCACCTCCAACACAAACATAAGGACGAGTGTAAATACAGATAAAAGTATTAGTACCCACATTAACACTTCATCTTCGTCTTCCTCCTCAACAGAATCACTTGTCACCAGCACTACCCATACACTCACAATTCCCACACCTGGCACCCCCACCCCACCAGCTCCAACACCCAAAACAACGCCACCACCTTTTCCCACCGGCACTCCATCCACACCCACACCCACACCCACACCAAACCCGCCACCTACATCTGTACCATTACCTCCAACACCTTTCACACCTTCCTTCAACTCCCTCCACCGGTCCCAATCCTCGCCAATGTCCCTTTCAGCGTCAATGTCAATGTCTCCAATGGGAGCGGCACCCTCCATTTCACTCCTCCGGCAACTCACCAAATCCATCAACCCAACCGGGCCACCAGGCCCCCCTCCACTACAACAAACACCCCACACTCCCGCACCACCCATTATAACCAATTACACACAACAACAACAACCACCGCACCAACCACCGCCGCAGAATCCATTTGGAATGTATTCCTTACAAAGCATAGCGGTGAACCACCCACTCCCGCAATCACCATCATCACCAACCACCTCACATTCTTCCCAAAGCACCTCACCATCATCACCAGAACCACCACAATCACCTATCACACTATCTGCACCCTTTGCACCCTTCTCACCATTCAGTCAGCCATTTGCACCCTTCTCGCCGTTCTCACCACCAACAAACACACTCAATTCCGTTTCATCGCAATCTCCTGCGTCATTGTCACTGCCTGGAATTTTTTGAGTTCACCAGTCACTTATTTATCTATTCAGCAAGAAATCGGCAAAAATTGATTGTGTAGTTTTTTATCTCTTCTTAGCCCTGGGAAATGAACAGCATTGTTTGTTGTGTTGCAAGCTCAGTGTGTGAGGAAATTGGACACAATGCGGATCTCTTCAACATCAATAAGGGCCGGAACGTGGCCAGCATAAGGTACTGTGTGGGACTGCAGGTTCACTCCGGAACTTAAGGCCCTGGTGTGCATTTCGTCCAGTGTTTGCTGTGATAGGAGTGGAGACTTGCCTCCGTGCAGAACAAACACGGGGCATTTGATTTGCTCAAAGAAAGACCACAAATTCAAGTCGACAATGGGGCCCTGAATGCGAGGATTAGGAGTGATTAAAAAGGGGACCTGGAGAAACCTTGTATGAGGCCGTTATCTCGGGATCGTAAGCAAATGTATACGCACCAGTCGTTGGGTCACATTTCATGGTATTTTTAATCATATCCAGCAGGTGTTCGTCAGAGATTGGACCCCAGCTTACACAGGCGACCTGACGGTGGAAGTTGACAGCATCTTCCAATGTCTGCCTCTTAGGTTAGTAGTGTTGCAGGATATTCGTGGGTCACTCATACATTGAATTTTGGTGGGGTGACAATTGCTCTGAGGAATTCGAGAGACTCTTTGGGGCAGTAAGGCCCAATGTCGTTCATGAAAAGCCTTCTTATCGGAGCGTGTTTTGCAGAGGCAAGGACCATTCCAATCAGTCCTCCCAACGATGTTCCTTGGGACAATGTCAGTTTGTGATAGAGTTATTATAATCGTCGTCACCAACGAACAAGCAATCCTTGTATCCACCAGGGACGCCTATTCCCAAAGAAGACATAAGAGTTGCAACAGTTGATGCGTATATGATCAAGTTGTAATTGGCTGGGTCGGAAAGCCAGTCACTTCTTCCTCGTCCGACGAGGTCAACACAAACAACTCTGGAAGCCTAATTAGAACGGTTCTTTTACAACCTACGCCCAAATTCTATTTACAATTAAATGAAACAGTTCCCTTTGTACGGGTAATAAAAAAGAGCAATACCTCAAGTTGCACTCCAAAACGAGAAACTTAGCCAAGGGCTCAAAATCGTAGCTGGTTCTCGTGAGACCGTGAACGCATAGGACGATCCCGGAATCGCCAGTCGTAGCCGGCACCCAATCTACATACGCCACTTCGCGCCACTCATTTACACACAAACACGAAATCTCTCTCTGGATCTTGGTGTATCCCAACGACGTCTCCGGTGCTCGAGCAGCCATCAAAAGACTTTTGATTTTTGAAAGAAAAAACAGAATCTGGCTTCGTTGAAAGCCGGCATGCCGTTGTTTTGAAGTTGATGTTCCTGCTCCTTTCTCAAGTCATCAACACCAGCTTCCGTTGGTGATGAATCTCACTTCATTTGTATACAGTAGAAGCTTTGAAGAGGAGTGCCATTCTGCTCAAATCAGAACCTGAATGGCAGCTAGGAGAACATCTCCATCTACATCTCGATCACAATAGTTAGAAACAAAATAAAAAAAGAGTGATGTTTCTGGCTTGGGTCGGAGTCGTGGCGTGCTTGTTGGGGGCCAGCGTCGGCTCGGACTGGATTGTGGGATCCGAAGTGGGTCACTACTCGCTAACGGCGGCGTTCTGCCAGCCGAGCGCGGGGACAGCGGGCTGGAGCGCCGGCGAGGAGGAATTATGGGCCACGTCCACATCAGGCAAGAACTGGACCCAGATTGTATTCGATACCATGCCAGTCACTCGATTCGTGGATTCTGCCATGTCCGGTTCCGATGTTGTTCTTTGCGGGCCCGGCGACGGTGACAAGTGTGTATTTTGTCACTCTTTTCTTCTTTTTTCCCTTTCGTCTTGTTGTGGATTTTGGCCGGTTTTGCTGTTGTTACTTTGTAATTTGTTAATTTTTTTAAAAAAAAAAAAAAACTCTTCCCTATTATTTTTTGACATGAGGACAGCATTGTGGGATGCGTGTATAGCAAGGACTGTGGCGGGACATGGTCCCTTGCTGACGAGAGGTTGGCTTCGATAAAGAAAGTAACGTGCATCTAACCTGGACATAGTTACCCTCGTGTAGACTGGTTTGATGTAAAACCCATAATTGGTAGCACTGGATACTTTGTCCGTGCTGGCGAATGGTACACCCTGCTCAGAAGCGGCTCTGGAATCGGTGTTACCACGTATTCTATCGTCCTATCCTTTGATGTCACATGCAAACACTGATACAGTGATGCTGGTCTTTCGTGGACAAATCATGCTTTGGAACTTGATGGTGTTACAGCACACTCGGCTTCATTCATTTCTTCCCTTGTTGGATGGGTAGTGGGAGGAGTCCAATCATCTGACATCACTAAGACCCAAGCACTTGTTGCGAAAACGACCAGTGGCGGGCGAGACTGGGATGTCTTATATAATGTAACAGAAGGGTATGCGTTTTACCAGCGAATTTCTGCTCTAATTCTTTCTTCCAGTGGATATTTTGTTGATGTTTACTTTACTGATACGATGCATGGTTGGGCAATTCTAAATGTTCCCAAAGGTTTCTGAACGATTTTTTTTTTTGTTTGAGTTGTATTCACAGTATTTCAGCAGGCGAGCAAGCTGCGCATGGCCTCATCGTAGCCACAATTGATGGTGGCCTCAGCTGGGCGACCCAAGCAACTCTCCCTGATGTAACCATGAAAAAAATGTACATGATTTCAAAGACTGAAGGCTGGGTAGTTGGTAAGCACTTTCTATGTTGTAGATGAAATTCTCAAAGTTTCACAGGTGGCTATGAGGATGGACTCTTTTACCGCAGCCAACTCATACACACAACTGATGGAGGAGCAGCATGGGCAAGCTTTGAAATTCGTGGAGTATGTGTTTCCTCTTACCATTTCATCACTCATACTTTACAGCAAATTGTTACGAATGTGGATGGGTATGATTCCTCCCACGTATGGGCCTCTGCAGAGGCAGAATCGGACCTATCAGGATCGATTCTCCAATGGGTTCCTTGAACAAGTACATTCTCAAGCACAACAAAATGGATGAATTCAACAATAGAATATATTTTTTATTTAGATGTTGGCTAGGCCTTTTTCCTTTCTCTTGCCGCACAAAATTGTATTCTTCCACCACGCCTTTATCTACACATACATAAATTCCATTCCTCTCTCCATTCCGAGCACCATGAGCGTGGAGTAGCAATAGCTCTTCTCTATGCCAAGCACTTCACAGTCTGGATAAGCTCATTGGATATGTCCGCAATGTCGCCCACAGATAGCAGCGACACAGCCCTCGATGTGTCACCGCAGGCAACGTCCAGCACTTTGACAACCCCGGAATGGAACTTGCAGTGTATGTCATGCACCTGGTTCCAGGACGGCGTGTCTGTGGTCCACGTGGTGTGGTTGAGGTACAACCACTTGCCAAATTCGCATGCCTTGGGATTGGACACCATCTTCCTCAGTTCGTCCCACTCTGCTGAAAAAAAAGAAAGTTACCACAAGGTAAGGAAGAAAAAACGAAAAAAACGTGGGAAAAATGCCAACCTGTTGGGGATTCGGCGGTTTGAATGGCTTTTTTTGTCTTTGTGAGCCACTCGATGTGGAGCTGTGTTGCTCTTTTGACTTGTGCGGCAGTCATCTTGGAACTTGTACTTCCTCTTGCAACTAAGTGTGCATACAGGGATGAGTTGAACAGTCACGCGGATAGAGAAACAAAGGGAAAAAAAAAAAATTAATTACCAACAGAACGAGTTGGAACTGAATGCGACGACATGGGTACAGTTGCTCCACAGCCCATTTGATGGCACTAGTATCTAATGAGACACCTGCTTTGTTCAAAATGTTTTTTTTTGTTTGACTTCACAAAACGGCGTTTTGCCATTAGGTCGATTAAAATGCCATGATGCGAACGTGGCGTGAAGCCGTATTCTGCTGGAAATTTTTTTTTCCATTTCTGTGATTTTCCGCAAAGTGCACTCACAAAGCAGGGAACAAAGGCCTTTTACTTAAAAGTCAGTCTCCTAAAAATGTTCGCTTGGAAGAACAACAGGATTTTAACAGAACGCCTCAATTCCACTCTCACTGCACCAAAGAGTAGTACTAGTACTACTACTACTACTACTCTACATCTCTACAGCATCATAAGCTTCTTGTGCTGAGTGCAAATGTCGTCGATGATGTCGCCGTACTGCGAGAACCAGTCGTTGAGCACGGCGGAGTAGACCTCGTCCCCGAGGGCGGGCGACACGCAGCCCGGGGACAGCGACAGCCGGCCGCAGCACGACCACACCGGCATGTGCGCGTGGTCCATCTTCTTGCTCCTCTTGGGCGCCT
>JAHLWZ010001196.1:2628-13367 GCA_020536535.1 Pelomyxa schiedti | reverse complement strand
GAAAATGGCCAATGTACCAACTTTGGACACTTCTGGTGGTGAATATGTCACCCTTGACGTTCACCCCAGTTTCATCATTTCACAAGTAAATTGTCATCTCCCGCTCTCTTCGCGAATAACCAGGACCCACCCAGATTCACAGTTTGCTTTCATCCCGCCTTTGGCCTTCATTGCAACCGAACAGAGCGATATTGGAAGCACACTCCACTGGACCACAGGATCTCATCAACATTGATCTTATCACTCAAGCAGGTTTGAAATCGTTCCACCTGAGAGTGTGGAAGCGGTGCACAGTTGGATCTCTGATTTCAGCATTGCCACTTGCGACAGTCACAAGTGGGCCCAGTGCCAGAGAGTGCATTATCAGTTTTTTTGGGCGTAGTTTGCGCGCAGACTCCACACTTGAAGCCTCTGGTGTTGTGGAAGGATCGACTGTTTACTCTCCGGACAAAATTATTGATGCTCCACCGAGGTTTCACCTCACACACAAGAGTAGTCTCCCAAGCTTTTGGTGACCACATCTAAACTCTTTCCAGAACGATGCCTGAAGAGGAGTTTCATGCTCTCTGATTATGGCATCACAAACGAGGAAACTCTTCAAATGGAGGCTGGTGATGGAAGTGATTTCCATGAAGGAGAATCCGTTAATATAACTGCAGAGAGGAAAGGAATGCTTCCTGTTCAGTTCCACATTGATGCGGGATGTTCTGTGAGGACTCTCAAGTTAAAGACCTGGTTGAAAACGGGAGTGGAACCATGTCTCTTTTCTTTGTGGAAAGATCTTGTGGAGTCTTCTGATGGCACAATAGTATTTCCCTCTTTCTGTAAGCTTTGTTGAGAACCATTAAACAGGTTGGAACGCCACTCGAGTGCCGTGATATTGTGGGGCAGCATTGCGTTTATCGTGAGGGCAATGCCTTATCTCTCAAGGTCGAGCTGTCCGATCCAGGTTGGGACGGCCCTGAGTCCAAAATGAATCGCATAAACACTGTAAAGCAGTTGTTCAATTCATTTATCAATCGCTCACTGGTAGTTGTAACTTTTTTTTTTACCTAAATTTACTCCAGGCTTACAACTATCCTGTTCAAATTGGCCTCGTACTTTTTTCTGACAAAGCATCACTTGAATGTGATATTACTCCTCTTTTTGAGGAATTTCGACACAAGGTTGAATCTGCTGTGGAGAGTGGTGAGTTGAATGGGGTTTCTTTATATTCATGAAACTTAGGTAACACGGCACTTTTTTCTGCAATCAATTTAGCAGCTTCCACCTTGAACACCTTTGCTGAAATAAAACCAACTTGTATCAAGCGCATATTATGCCTAACTGGTTGCACACCAGAGCGAGATACACCCCTTTAACAAAAATAGATGGAAAAGACACATGTTCAAAAGAATTGCCACACGAAATTGCCAATCTGTTGCAGACAAGCAATATCATTCTGGACGCCATCATGATTTGTGAAGGTTACAAAAATGACTCTCTCCATGCCGTCTGCAAAGCAACAGGTCAATCAACCTCTTTTTTTTTTTCGCGAATTGAACATCAACACAGGAGGGTTGTCGTTTGCACCCGAATCACTGAAAGACACACTCAAGTTGGTTGAGTTGGAAACGCTCTTATTTTCTGAAATGAGGTATGGGGTTCTCTCTGTTTGTGAAAACTCATTCAACAAACTACCACAGGCCTCCCAGGACAGACGTTCCATTGGTCAAATCTGAAGCAGGACTTGATTCATACAAGAAGATGCCAAAAGATGTGTGCAACGACAGAATTGTCCCGGTGTGTTTATTGACCTCCGGCATCGACATTCTAACCTCGGTGTGCAGAGCCATCAACTCCCAGACATGTTGTCCCAACCTTGTTCGACTATTGCATCAACGCTGAGTCGCCAGGCCACAGAAACAACATCACCAGAACCCACAAGTCCCGAATCGGGGATTGTGAGGTCTCCCAACCAGGTCCGAAGAATTCTTTCGGAGTTGGCCGGAATTCAGAGGCATGCACATCCGGATTACCAGGTTTGATTTCATGCCTTTCAATCAGACTGTTTTCTGGCACTAATAACCGTAAACCCCCAGGTGTTCCCGTGTTTGGAGGATGTTGGATTTTGGAGAGTGATAATGAGGGGTCCATCTTCGAGCCCTTATTCTCGTGGTTGTTGGTTGTTGTATGCCTCGTTTCCTGTGGATTATCCTCTTTGCAGCCCCGAGGTTTGTCATATTATTATTGTGTATCTCTATCTCCTTTGGCCGATCAATTTCCCCTTTCCGCTCCGCTCCAGGTTCGATTCGTCACACCGATTGTTCATTGCAACATCAATCCGTATGGCCGTGTTTGCCACTCGATTTTTGGCCGCAACTGGACTTCGGACACAACAATGGCAATGGTATTTATTCTCAATCCAGTTCGCACTCGTTCACTCTTCTTTCAGGTTCTTGATTGCGTTTATGGGTTGTTGTTGTTCCCTGAAACGCAAGACCCTCTGGACTCCACTTTGGCCCATCAATTCTTTGCTGATAAAACAGGTCATCCCCATCAGTTGATTGTGTTTGATCCAACACCTTTTGGCAGCCTATGAGCAAAGTATACAAAATCATATCCTTTCAGTGCCAGAAGCAAGAAGAAGCATGGAGGAGTGGGTCCGTGAGATCACTGAAGGTTTTTGTTTTCCTCCCTGGCCTGTTCACCTTAAACACTCCAAATCAAGGATCGTGACCATGCACAACAAACCTGTGCGGAGTACTGGGAAAAAAGCCTGGCCAAAAAGCGATATTATATAATCACTGTTTATACACAAAGGATATAATACTAGTCCACCTCCTCCAGCATTGTTTCTTTACGAGTGCAGGCAGTACTACTAGTACATAAAGGTTAGGGACAGGCGAAGGCTGATTGCTAGGTTCCAATACCTTGAAGTGTCATGCGGTAATAATCCCGTTGGTTCAACAACAAGCTCCAGAGAATATCGGCCAACCACTGGTTGCACTGTGCTCTCTAACAGACTTTTATGGGATTCATACTCTGCCTTCGTTGAGTTCTGGTTAGCACCTAACCACTCTATTGTTCTTTTACAAGCCCGTTCCACCTAAGAAGATGTAAATACAAACTACCAACAGCATCAACATAACCAATACCATTGCTCTGTCACCAGCAGCAATGTTTTTGGCCGCAGGGCCTTTTGTAATAGAGGCTCTCAGAGTATATGCATAGATTTCGAGATGATTCTTGGATTCCAGGATTCCCCTCAGTTCCATGTCATCATCGCCAAGCCTTCGCGCTTCTCTGAGCATTGCCTGAACAGTCTGCCGGCGTGACTCTGATCGCTTGTCATTGGTTATTGTCAGATTGCTCCTATTCCGTGTTGAAACATCCTCAGCAGTGACACTCAGAATCCCGTCAGAGTCCACGGCGAAAGTTACCACTATCTCCGGAATTCCCTTTGGAACTGGTGCAATTCCTTCCAGGTTGAACTTTCCCAGTAAGTTACAGTCCTTGGTCATGGCCCTCTCACCCTCGTACACCTGTATAAGCACTCCGAGCTGGTTGTCAGTATAAGTAGAGAACGATTCCCACCTTGTGCAAGGTAGCGGTGTGTTTCTTGGTATCACGGGTTTCATCTGTCCACCCGCGATTTCTAGTCCAAGTGTCAGTGGGGTCACATCATGCAACTTAAGTGACAGGGGGCTGTTGGAGCCGGAATTCGATGTAGAGTTGGAATTACTGGAGAGAATGTTTGCGGCTTGGACAGCGGCGCCGTAGGCAATGGCTTCATCGGGGTTAAGTGAGGTATTGAGCAGTTTACCGTTGAAGAATTCTTGCAGGAGTTGTTGTACTTTTGGGATGCGGGAAGAGCCGCCAACGAGAACAACTAGGATGTTGTAAGTGTTTTGGTAGGGTTTTGATAAAGACCTTCATCCACGGAGCTTTTATCAACCCCGGAGCGCTCTAGAACCTTGGCAACTGACACCATATTGGAACTGAACATATCCGTGATTAGCTCCTCAAATTTTGCCCTTGTAATGCATGTGTTGTAGTCAATGCCCATATAAAGTTCTGTGACTTCAACGGTTGCAGCTGTCTATTAATGGAAAGAAAGTAGTTGTGGCTCAGGCATGATGTTACCTTAAATGACAACTCTCTTTTCACCCGCTCACAGGCACTGTGGAGGCGATACATTGCCCTTGGATCTTGCCGAATGTCTGTTGTAACACTGAGGTGTTTCGTTTGGAAATCGGAAACACAGTAGTCAAGGAGACGGTTGGTGAAGTCCTCACCACCCATGTGTGTGTTACCGGAAGTTGCTTTCACCTGAAACAAGCTATCTGAAATTCTCAAAAGAGATACATCCTGTGTGCCACTTCCCAAGTCAAAAACGACAATCTTACGAGCAACAGTTGATGGGTTCTGCAGGGCATAGGCGAATGCAGCAGCGGTTGGTTCGTTGATGATTCTCACAACCTTTAATCCTGCAATCTCTCCAGCCTCTTTTGTAGCCAATCTCTGGGAATCGGTGAAATGTGCGGGGCATCTACCAGGAAGTAAAAGTGGGAATTGCAATCTGGGAATGTACGCTATGACAGCCTCGTTAACAGGCTTCCCAATATGTTTCTCTGCAATATCTTTCAAATGAGAAATAATCATTGCAGATATTTCCACCGCAGAAAAATGTTTGGGAGTGCCCTTGTACTGCACTTGAATCATTGGCTCGTCATCCCTGTCCACTACCTACAGTGGAATTTTCTTGAATACTCTTTTGTAAAGAGTAAATCTCCAGAGGCACCTCAAACAAGCAACAAATAATAAATATAGACAAAAAAACTCTATAGGAAATAATACACACCAGGAAAGGCCATCTATTCTTATCACCCTGCACGCAATCATCACTAAATCTCCGCCCAAAGATCCTCTTGGTATCAAACACAGTGTTGTGCAAATTCATGGGCCTCAGGCTCCTGGCTGCATCACCAACGAACCTCCCATAATCTGTGAATGCCACACACGACGGGGTCATCCTGTGGCCGTACTCGTTGGCCAATACTCTGACAACGCCCCCCTTTTGCATCCGTCCGTTAGTTTAAAAAAATTAGGATGTTAATACGACATACCACACATACAGCAACAGACGAGTAGGACGTGCCCAGGTCGATACCAACACCAGCTCCCATAATACCGTCACACCCTCGACACCCTTCCCCACTCATCTGGTCTCCAGAAACCGAGGATTCTGGGACTGCGGGTGCCGACTTTTTACCTCGACAAAGCTGGAGCCAGAGAGCAGAAGAAGATGTTGCAGCACTCCCTGGGGAAACAACAAAACACATAGATGACTAGTCACGCTCATAATTTTATACGAAACGTCGACGATGATGCACCGTTCGATTGGGGGACGCCGGCCGCCTCTTCCGGGAGGTAACCGATTCTACCGATGCAAGGTGGCCACGTTGGTGGTCGGGACTGTGCTGCTGATCTACACCGTTGCTTTCGTAATGACCAGGGGCGGCGACGGGCACGAGCACGGGCACGGGCACGGGGACGGGGCTGCGGCGGGGCCCAGGCCCCCTGCTGCTGCTGCCACTGAGTACGTTGCCCCCTCTCCCATAAGTCTGTCTGTATGTCTTGCTGGTTGTGCAGCAGTACTATTGGCTGCTTCCCTTGCTTCTTATCTTAAGGAGTCGGGGTGTTGTTGTTGGTTGTTGCTTTTCTTTTTTTTATGACACTGATATGGTTACTTCTTTTTTGTTGTTTTTTGTTCAATGCATCTCAGCAAGCATACTACTGGGATGACACCATATTACCCAGACACAACAACTGATGACAATAGACCCAAGGAAGAGCCTGCAGAGGAGGAAGAGACACTCCCAGGCCTCAATTTGCCAGACTACAAGATGCTGGACACATCCATCACTTGCGATGTTGTGGATATAGTTTACACTTGGGTCAATGGAAGGTAGGCAGTCCTGTAAGTACAGAGTGCTAACTCTCGTAATAGTGACCCTGCCCACAAGAAATCGAAGGAATCATTTGGCGGTGCCTGGGATGGTGGTTACAGGGATTATGGTGTTCTAAAGTATTCAATGAGGTTCGTTGTTATCCTATGGTCACTACTTTCACCATGCATAGATCGGTCGAGAAATTTATGCCATGGATTCGCAATATCATTTTAGTTACAAATGGTCAAGTTCCCACCTGGGCCAACCCCAATGCTCCAGGTACAGCTTCCTTTACCAATCTCACAGCGCATTGACTCCTTAAGGATTTAGAGTGGTAACACATGAGGAGGTTTGATATTTTACATGCTACATTAAAATAATATTACCAAGATATTTCCCAACCCAGATGACTTACCAACCTTCAATAGGTTGTTATCTTTCTTTTGTATTTATGTTACGTTTATTTACACCTTGTAGCAATGCAATTGAAGCAAACCTTCATAACATACCCGATCTTGCACCGTGTCTGTTGTATATGAACGACGACATGTTTCTTGCAAGAGAAATTCCGAGAAATTTGTAACTTACCTGGACAAGAGCCTTGCTAATACCTCCTCTAGTTATTTCAATCCTGACAACGGCGTTCTAAACCTTTATATGTCCAGAGCCTTCACTGCGCCAATGAAGGATAAGATGGCGTTCCATGCCTGGCATGCCAGCATCGGCTTTTCTAATGAGCTTCTCAACGCGTACTCTCCTTTTCCTTTAACAACTCTAATTCGGCGGTAGTTGGTATCACCCTGAAAACAAGGAAGAACCCCACAAATATGTAGCACACCACTGCTATTTCATGCGGCACGATGTGCGGCCCTGCAATTCCAATCATTCACAAGTATTGATAAAATAACTAGGTCATGGATGTTATGTACCATAGATGGCACGAAGAATTTGACCGAACTTCGAGACATAAGTTTAGACAGCGCGCAGATACAGCTCTGCCGTTTTTGGCCGCTAATGTTGCTCTGGAAGAAAATCTAGCAGTCAGTGCCAGTTCCAAAAATATCTTTGGGACTTGGAAACCGGATGAAAAAGAGGCAAGTGCTACTTCCTGCTTTTGCATTTCCTGAAGTCACTGATTCCATGCAGAATGCTAAATGGTGGAAAGATACATGGGCCGCGCAACCATACTGCGTGTGCATAAACGACGGATTGGACAATAGCCTTGCCTCTATAGAGCAGACCAACAAACTTCAGGTACTTACTTCCCTCAATCTCCATATTTGACAATCCCTAACAAATACATCAGAGACTGTTTGAGGAAAAATTCCCTACTCCATCACGTGCCGAGTGGTGATGCACACCATCACCTTTCCCTTATACATTCACCTTTGTAAGGAACAATTCCAGCAGAAATCAAAATTTTTTTTTACTGTTCTCGCCACAAGAATACAGGTTCAACGCGAAAAAAATTTAATTGGAGGAGCTTCTGGGGGTCAGACACGTGCCACAGTCGAACCAGTCATTTAGTGTGATGTCCAGGCGGAACTTGTCCGGTGCCTTGAATCCCTTTTCAAGGGTGCTGTCGAAGTGGCAGGGAATCATATAACGCGAGTGATTGTGGTGCATGTCTCCCAGTTGCCAAGTTGTGATCACATCTTTAGTGTGAGCCAGGGGAGTCTTGTCCATATCAGTTATTGCGATCTTCAGTTTCTTTGGTTGTGCATGAAGCTTCTTTTTTTCGAGCGAGTAATTGACGACTATGGTGCCACCCACCCGCACTGTCACGGCAAACCTCAAATCAAAAGTTGGAGTGACAATAGTTTCGGCTCCAACAAGTGAATAGTTGCCCAGTGCTTGCTTGTGAGCCTCTGTGGACAATGTGCAGTTGTGGGCTGTAGCTGTAAATAATAAATTGGTAAATCATTTACCAATGAGCTCAGAAATTGCACACCTGCCTGCACAGCATCCCAAAAATCAAAACAGGTGCTTCGAAGAGCAACAAGATCCTGCGGCGGTAAATACTCTGCTATGCTTACCAAGATATGCATAGGAAGATCCAAAATGTGCGTTCCTTTTTATTTTTTGAAATGAAAGTGATAGTATGAGGAGTGAACCATAGACAATGAAGAAGCCAGGAAAAGTGGTACATAGCATATCTGACATGCGTCTTTCAGGGCAAAACAGCTTCATCTTTGTGAGCTTAACCAGAGATAGAAAAAAATTTTACTTTCTGCCTTCCTGTGTACCCTTCAGTGTTCAAAGAGGTGAGATTACGAAGTGAGTTCTGTTATGAGTGAGTGCTACAATGACTGTGAGATAACACACTGCAAAATTGGACTGCACTTGATTTTTCAATTCGGCAATCTTGTCATCAAACATGCGCATAACGCGGTTTTTCATTTTAGTCAATTGCACTTCCACATCTGTTGTGGTTTCTCTAGAATACTTTTTGTCCACTGTTAAACTTCATTTGAATTCCTGGAGAAAAAAGTTGCACACTTTCTCAGCCTCAGAAGTCAGTCTATCCAAATAAGCAACTGCACCCCTCATAGCCTTCCGAACCATTTCATTGTCCTTGTCCCCGGGCCTGTCCGCAATGATCGCGGTTTCCCCGTTCTTGGGTGTCCCATCATCACGATCTGATGCCGTGTCCTCCTTTTCCTTCGCGGTCCCGGTGTTCTTTTTCTCTCCCGTTTCGCCCTTTGCACCCCCAGCAGGGGCTGCGTGTTTTCGGTCAGGGTTAGATGAAAATGCTAGAAGTTGGTTGGCAAGTGGCAATTGGAGTTGGTAGTGAACCTTCTTGATTGACAACAGGCTCGTTTATGTTACTAAATGCGTTTAGTAACGACGAGGGTGAGGCTGCTGATGTCAACACAGTGACGCGTGGTCTCTTGGCCACAGGTTCCTGTGGGTCCGTGGGGTTCCCATAATCCTCCCCTGTGTCGTTTTCCCCAAGAGGTGCGGTGCTGCCCCCGTTGGAAACTTTCGTTGTATCCCCTCGTTGCATTTTTTAAATTGTGATTGTTTCTCCCTGTGGGTCTTTGACCAAAGCACAGGCAATCAGACAGATGGGTGATCGTTTACGCGAAGTTTTTGATTCGAGACGTATCAGATGGTCACCACGGGTCCCGTTGACCTCAAGGTGTATTATTGGGATGCTGAATCGCTGTTTGCTGCGTTTGGGTGTGCATCCATTGACAGGTGCGGGTCACGGAGCGCGGCGAGGTTGTTGTGCCATAATCCCGTTTTGCGTGAGCAGTTTGGCCGTGACTGGGTCGTTGGATGCTGCAAGCAGTTCGGAGCCACCCTCTTTCTCCGCACAGACGACCAGGGCGCACCAACCTGTGACCTGGAGTTTGTTCACGTGTTCATTGGTGTGAGTGCAGTTATGGGTGTGGTGTGGTGCACCTGGTGGAGTTATGACTTTGATGACTCATTGAGTTTGAACATTCAAGGATGTGTGGGTGATGACAGGTTCTTGTCGTTATCATGGGAGCTTCTGTGCATCACTGACAGCAACAAGAACGTTGTGGCAACACTGGATGGGAAATACTCGGTGTCTATCCCGGAGTTTTGGGTGACAAACAGCAAGTGGATAGTGAAAGTTGAACCAGAAGGTAACAGGCTGGTTGTGTGGCAGATGGACGATGGGGAACCTCTGTCATTCCACGGCCTTGGTGTCACTTGTGGAGATTTGCCTATGAAGGTGGATGGGGGTGGGTTCTCTCCGTTTGATCCCTCCAGTGATGAACTGGTACTGGTTGGAGACAGCCGTGACGAGAAGCAGGATGGATTCATTTGGTTTGTTGATCTTGTGAGGAGCACTGGAAATGGTGTCATTGTGATGGGAAAGGAGAGTGTACGACTGCAGCACTCAAATCCAGTGGACCTGGCTTGGTCCTCCCCAAACACCATCCTCACTGTGCATGAAGATGACTTGGACCATATTGTTTTCAACACAACAACTGGTGAATCGGCAAACTTCGATTTCGGGAGGTATGACGACGTTTATGCCATTCCACCTGGGTTGCACTTTGCTGCTTTATTGCAGGAGGACCCTGGCCAGACTTCATCTGTCTGTGAGGTGTACAGTGCCTCCAACATGGGCCGGCCATTGTGTCGATATGAATTCTCGCCTGTGCAGCACCTTAGACTGACGTCGTCATCCAAACAGGTTTGTGTGGTGCAAAAGGTGGCAGGAGCCACACAGCAAACAACAACAACAACAACCAGCGCTGGAGCCACACAATCACAAACGGAAAGTCGTGGCCCCGCACCCCCTGCATTTGTTCTCGATGCCATCACAGGCACACAATTGATAGAAGTGAGAGTTTCACACCAGACAGATCAAGGTGAATAACACAAAACCCCGCACCCCTGCATTTGTTCTCGACGATGACATGATAGGAGCAGTGAGAGTCTCACGTTGAACAACAAAGAATCTTGCGGGATCAAGGTGAATGTAGCACAAAAGCTTCTAAGGCGGCACTACAGATCTGCCTTAGGCAATTCCGGTAAGCAACATTGGCTATCCACTTACGTCACAGTGCCCATTAGTCCGTTGACGATAATGAGAGCAGCATCATATTCGGTCATAGTGGTTTGTTGTTGTGTATTGTGGTCTGTTGTGGTTGTGGACACAACGGGAGCCAGTACCGGGGATGATGAATACGATTGGCCGACGTGTTGGGTGAAGCCTGATGACACACCAGGGTACCTACCACCATACACAAGGGCCTCAAGGTGGTCCGGTGTGTATCTACACTGTGTTTTCCCACAGTATACAACATAACTTGTGTTTTCCCT
>JAHLWZ010001195.1:0-13404 GCA_020536535.1 Pelomyxa schiedti | reverse complement strand
TTTTCCCTTTGTTCCTCATCTTATTCTTCTAGTTTGCGGTGTTCATCGCACGACAAGAATGGTTTTCTGCAAAGAGAAAAAGATCGGCCGATCAATCTTCTCGGAACACGAAGATCCCGAAGATAGCACACCCAGTTTAAGAAGAGAAATTTCATGCATTTTCGTTATCATCGTTCAGGATGGGCGGTCTGGTTTTTTCTTTAGCCATTTGGCTCACTTCGTGGGCCATTAGGTTTGTGGTATCTTCTAAGTTGGTGGATTCCTCCCTTTTGGAACAAAATGCAGCTCTTATCCTGTTCCCTCTGTTTCTAAGTCAGCCCAAGTAATGTAGTAAAGGTCGGACCCGAGGGGGTTGTCTCTGCTGACCCTGAACACCAATTTCTGAATGTTCTCACCACCAACGTTCATTTTCCTGCTGCCAGTGTTCATTTTCCTGCCACCAGTGTTCACGTTCCTGCTGCAGGAGTTCAATTCTTTTTCTGAGCTGTTCGGATATGTGCTGCAATTTTTCATGCACTCGCAACTGCTGCTGTTTATGGCATAGTACTACTATTGTTTCAATGAATCCTCTAAATACAAATAGCAGTACCTTTAATTCCATCAGGTACTTCTTCATAGCTCCATGATATCTGTGTCTCCATTCGTTGCAGACTGGAAATGAGAAGGATGCCTTTATTTCTCTTCTCAGCTTTCTCTGTCTTCTAATATGGATGTGGTATTTGGATTAGAACATACCATAGTGACCTCACAACATTTATCCTTTTTAGAGAAACTATTTCTAAGACGTCTCTTTCGACAATCTCAACTAGAGCATCACACCAGCAAGTGTGAGGTACTGCATCCTTTCTCCGTGACGATGGTCCCTGTTCCTGCCACTGTTTTTGTTCAGATTCCAGGAATAGGAATGTTACCTTCAGTACTTCACCATCACCCCCTGGTATCTCTGTCTCCACTTGTTGCATACTGGAATTTGGGGGTCAAACCAACTCTACCCAAAAAACACAAGAAAATTCTGGATCTGGTCCGGATGGTGTCAAAATCGTGTCGAACCAGGCGGAGAAGGTAGTACAGAGCTGTGAGCAGTGTTTCCCTTGGTTCCCAGTGAAAAAGGAGGCACTGGGACTGAGGAAACCCAAAAAGTGGCGGTAACCAGATGGGTGCCAGAAAAAAAAAGTACAATTTTCTGGCACCCAGACCAGATTGTATCATTCTCCTAAATTGATTACAATAAACCTGTTTGATTGTGGGCAGACTGTTGTGGTATGTGGTAGTGCATAAGAAGTTGTGGCATGATGGTTTTGAGGTCTAACACACATCCACAGTTACCATTGTAAAAAAAGACTGAGAAATTTAATTTTTTTTTCCGATATCTCACCAACTGTGTGTGCTTGCCCATGGGTGTGTTGTTGTGTCGTTAGGTGTTGTCAAGCATTGCCCAAGGGGCCCTGCTGGGGGGCCCAGAACCCTGCTGTTCACAAGAAAAATCGATTTTCCCCTAACAGTGAAATTGTGCTATCCAACTCAAAGAGATATCTGGGGATTTCTCATTTCTCTTCTGAATTGCTGGTGACATTACAAGCTGCACTGCATCTCACTGACACAGACCTTCAGCTTCACAAGTGGCACCCATTCCCAAGGAGACTGCCACAGCACCTCAGCCAAAACGACCCGAAAGCGTTAAAACCTTGGCTCAGGACCACATATTAGTAACAGATTTCGCAGAATGGTACAATCTACAGCGTTGTGTCAAAAAATCGAAATTATCGCATCGTTGTGTCAAAAACCAAGAAATTGGAGTAATTGGCCTGACGATTCAAGTTCAGCAGAGCGTGTTGGGTTTGAAAAGCCAGTTTCTCTGAAATCTGTCCGTTTTTGGTTGTTGAAACCTTTTTGGGGTTTTCTCCCTTAGAAAAGAACAGAAGAAAATAAATAGAACTTGATCTATTACTGTAACCACGGACCCCAGGGTGCCATGCACCGCGCAGCTTCACGCACTCCCTGTGGGTTGACAACTGTGCCCCAGGCGTGCAGCGGGTTCTGTGGCCGGTGTGGATGTGAGGTGAAAAGTCCGCCACCTAAAAAAATTGTATGTGAGACGCGGAAAAAGAGAAAAGAGGCCATCCTACCAGTATCACAAGGTGCCAGAAATACAGAAATGCGCGGTGGTGTGCAATGCTGGGAGCCTTGGGTACCAACGCAACCTATCATGGTTGAGTGGGGTTATGATACAAAGGAAGGGGGATTTACCTTGGTGACAGGCTGTCATCTCAGCAGTGGCAGGCTCTCCATACTTGCCACCTCATCCACTGGAGGTGATCTAAGGGTAGATGAGAAGGAGAACCGTGGGTTAAAGGACAACTTGCCTATATCAGAGTGGGCAACAGCTGACTACATGATAGGTAACATCTATTGGCATCATCGCTGGTCATTCTGGGTGCCTGCCAGCATGTTAGTGGGACCAGGGAAGGCTATGGTGGGTACAAACCGAATTCCAAGTCAGTGAGGAACAGTTTCCAAAGGTGTCCGCTTTAGTCTGTGGAAAACGTGAGAGGAAGAAAGAGGAAAGACAAGGGGACCTACCCAACTTCCCAGGCACCAGCTGGGTGGAGTGAGTGTAAGTTGGGAACACGGCAGAGTGGAGTGTAGGAGCCCAGTGAGCGGGAGTGTTGGTGTGCAAGAGCAAGAGCAAGGGGTGTTAGTGCCGAGGTGAAACAGGTGAAGGCGGGTAAAGCCTGGCATGCACTATGTTTGTCAGTGGCGTCCATTGTCCTGTTGTTGTTGAGTGGTGATAAGATAAGGGAGAGGGAATGCACCTTGGTGATAGATTGTCGGTAGGTCCGCCACCTGAATAATATGTGGGCTGCCTGGGAAAGAAAAAAAAGAAGCCACCTACCAGCATCACTGTTCAATGTGCCGGAAATGCAGGAAAGGGCTGTGGTGTGCAACACTGGAACCTGGGTCTGGGTACCTACGTATCATGGTTGGGTGATAATACAAAGGGAGAGGGGGAGGTGGATTTACCGTGGCGATGACAAGTTGCAACACGACCTGGTTATAAAGTGTGAGAACTCGAAAAAGAAAAACAGAGAAGATACCTGTAGCTCTGGCTTGGTTCGGAAGACTGACTGAGTGCCGCAGGGAATCAGCCCTACGTTGCCGTGAGGAAATGGAACACAACAGTAAGTTTAACACAAGACTAAGGAAGAACGATACAAGACAAACAAAACAAAACAAAACAAAACAAAACAAAACAAAACAAAACAAAACAAAACAAAACAAAACAAAACAAAACAAAACAAAACAAAACAAAACAAAACAAAACAAAACAAAACGAAACAACACGAAACGGAGCGGAGCGAAACGAAACGAAACGAAACGAAACGAAACGAAACGAAACGAAACAAAACAAAACAAAACAAAACAAAACAAAACAAAACAAAACGCGAATAATATAGAGTTTTTTTATAAAAAGCAGACGACAACCTGCTGTATACGTGAGTTTGCTCTATGTGTCTTCATATGTACGCTTTCCACCACCAGCCCCCGTCTGTGTGTTGTTTGTTTTGGTCACGACTCCGGGCCACCTCCGTCATCGGGATGTGTTTTTTCTTGTTCGGGCAACTGATTGTTTTCCCGTTAATTCAGGGGTCTTGGCAGTTCATGTGCGAACATTCAGAGGACTGCCACAGCTGCGGTAACATCCTCTGCAGGGTCCTGGAAGTGTGGGGAGCTGCGCGCCCGTAGAGGCACAGATTCGTTCTCTAAGGAAAAGAAAGAAAACCCAAAAAGGTTTCAACAACCAAAAACGGACAGATTTCAGAGAAACTGGCTTTCAAACCCAACACGCTCTGCTGAACTTGAATCGTCAGGCCAATAACTGGCTCAAAAAATTTTACAGTAGCCTTTATCCTAACCTCCGTGATGTACAATTTCGCCGTACGTGTCCTGCATTGGGTGCGTAGCGCCCCATTGCGAAGGAATCCTGTGCCTTGGAATACCCCACATCCAAGACACCAGAGAGGCCACCGATTGGTCGTGCCTGTGGTCCAAAAACCTTGACAAGGTTTGTTCAGTGATGTTGTGCAGCAGTGGCAGTCACATAACATACCCAGGGAGGTTTGGATGGCCCATTTCGTTTTCGTCGTCTGAAATTATACGCCGGTCTGATGAAGCGTATAGCTGGACAGCGGTGTATTCGCGGGACCTTCGGCTGGCTCTGTAGAGCTGGTAGCCCGCTGTAAGCTGTAGTACATTGTGGCACTCCTCGGTGTCACAGCCCAGGAGAATGAATGTATCCCGCTTGGTGTATTTCCAGGACGGAAATTTGTCCTCAAACACTGTAGTTGAGGGTACGTGGTTAACAAAAGGAATGCTCAAGAAAGGTGGGGTTGGGTAATGGCTTTACCAACTGCATCATAGGGGTTGTCCTCCAGAAGGTCAAAAAGTGGATCAGCTGAGGTTTTGAAGACGTTATCAGAGTCACAATAAAATAGGATATCTCCTTCAGCAGCGCGATACGTTAGAGCTTCATGAATCACATACGGCTGAAGGTAACTAAGAAATAAAACCCCGGTATTGCAATGCTAACCTTCCACAGCCAGTACCCTGCTCCTCGCGAGGCAGATAAAATATCCTTGTGTTGGTTTAAGTATGCAGTATCTATGTGGCTCATGTTGAATATGACGCACTCATCAAACCCTGATAAAATATGTCACACATTCCGCACATCATGACACGAGTATAGGAGGAATACCGCCAATAGAAATTCCCGAAGCGCACATTTTCTTGGCATTCACAACGCACGAATCGCACCTATCCGCAAACGTAATCAGCCACTTCTTTGGCTTGCCCTTCTTCTTCTGATCTTCTTCTTCTTCGCACTTTTGTTGTTGTTGCTGCAGCTGCTGTTTTTGCAGTTTTTGCAGCTGCAGCAGGTCCTCGAGCTCCTGCCTCTTCTTCTGCAGGTCGCGCTCTAGCTCCTGCTTTTGCTTGAGCAGTGCCTCTTGCTCTTGCTTGTGCTGGCCCTGCAACTGCAGAATCTGGTCGCGCTGCAGCTGAAGCATGGTGTTGCACTCGTGGCTCGCGTTGGAGCCGGCCGCGACCAGCCTGGCGCACTGCTGCCTCAGCTTTTCCTCGCGCTCCCGCTGGATGGCGGCGCCGACGGTCTCGCCGTTGGCGTTGATGGCCGACAGCGGCGCAGGGGGGTCGCCGGGCCCCCCGCCGTAGAGCGTGAACAGCACGAGCAGGGCAGAGAAGGACACCACGAAAGTGACTGCCAGACACCGCACGCGCATCCCTGCTTGTTTCACAGACGCTCGAGTTGTGCTGAATCGGAATTCGGGGAAAGACTGTGTGAGTCACATGACGGTCACAGTCTGCGACAAGACTCTTTGGTTGGGTTTTTCCATCCGGGCAAGGTAAAGTGGAGGCCAGATACACCAGTGCACCTGGTTCTGAGTGCCACCATCCGAAAGACAAATTTGTTTGTACGGATGTCCGATCAAACATCAATGGTAACGAGGCAAGTGACGGTTCATCGGGTGGCGGCGCTTTCGTCGTCGGTGTGTGTTTGCATTCCCATGAGGGAGTCGGAGGAGATCTCCACCGACAAATGTTTGTTGTCAGCCTGGCGAAGGGGAAAACTAACGGGAATGTTCAATTTGACAACTTTGTATGCAGAGTACTTAACTAAGAGTATATTGAATATCTTGCTTGCGTTTCTTCTTTTTGGTTTTTGTTGGTTGGGCTATGCTCAGAGGTTCCTTTTGGATAACTCATAGGGAGCAACTGGAAGCTTGTATGGACTTTTGCTACCAGGAAGGATCAGAACATGATGACGCAGATATTAAGAAGCTACTCACTTTTGCTAGTGTCCCTGCCCCAAAAGATGTATGACTGCAAGTTTCAGCCAATTGGCTAATTTCCTTTTTTCCCACACCCGGGAACAGAGCAGACTCCTTGTTCAAAGGCCCTTCAAGATCAACTGCAGTCCCTTCAGAAACAAGTAAAAACTCTCCAGGCCAAAGTAATGTCGCAACAAGATCAAATAGCCAAACTTGCGGCAGGTGAGTTTATTTGATTCTTCATTCAACCATCTTACATGAAGACTACAACAGAATCTCTCATTAAAGGAGAGGTGAAATCAAAAAAACCGCCCCCCAAGGTTCCTTCACCCCAGGAAGCAGCTCTCACCAAACTGAAATTGGAAAATCAAACACTCAAGTCTGAAAATAAAGCACTCAAATCGAAGCTTGCTCAACAAGGACATTTCGACCCTGTTGCAGACACTCCCACCACAACTCCGAAAGAATTGGATCCAAAATCAGTCTTGCCTACTTCAATGAGTGACTCAGAGTCTCAGACATCTTTGGAAGAACTGCCCACTGACCAAACTGAGCTGGTACAGGAATTGCAGGCACAAATCAAAGAACTCAAGAGTGACCTAAAATCCGAGAGGAAGACAGTGAGACAGTTAGTTATGGAGGATAGAAAGCGCCTGCACGGAAGCACAGCAGATGGAAAACCAATTTTGCGGCCTAGTATTGCACTGTCACACAAATCAACTCAAACAACAAATTCACTTCCCCTGTGGGATGAACCTGGTGCGGACTACAGCCCAGGAGAAGGTGGGACTGATTCAATGGTAAATGGACTCCAATCCCGGATTGATGAACTGCAAGAGAAGCTCCGAGCCGAGCACAAAACTGTAAAATACCTTGTTGGGGAGTTACATGAACTCAGGGCAGTAATTTCCCAGCATCAACAGCAACAGCAACTGACTGGAACCTGGCAACCAAGCCTCACTGATGTACTCAACCACAAACTACTTGTGTCATATTACCAAAACCACACCACGAGCACAAGCACTAGCCCACCTGAAGAACCCCACAATGAAGATACACAAGAAGATACCTATACTACACACACGCAAGCTCTATGCACCGAAATAGTCAATTCAGTACTCGATTCTAAATCAGAATCCAGCTAGACAATTTTCTTTTCATTTCTATTTTATCTTGCGGAAGTACTTTACTGGCTTTGTTTGGCATTCCTGTTGCAAGTAAGAAGGGAGTGAGTCGAATTTCTACAAAGAAAATGGCCACCCCAAACCTCCTCTGAAAGCTACTAGCACTAAATGGTTTTTTCCTTTTTCAATAACAACTTTTTCCTTCTCGCTATTTCGATCACATCAAAGTGTCGGTAAAAAGACAAGATGGAACGTGACACCAAGAGCACGATTTTGTTGTCTAAGGAGGAGACGTCGTTTCCAACGAAGGAGTTGCGTGAAAATCTACTCAAAGTTTTGGTGTACGATTCCCCTCAAACTGAAAGGGCGGCTTGTGTTGTAATGCAACTTACGTTTACATTGGGAGGGCAGACCACTAGGAGCACCCCCAATGGTGTGTGAAACCTTAGGAAGGATCGAAACTGCCGCGAGAAGTGCGGCAACAAATACTACCGTACCATCACCAGCATGGAAAGCAGTAATTTGTGCCTTTTTTTTTTTCTTTCTTGACCAAGTTTTTTCCTTAGACCTTGTACCTTGGGCAAGTGATCACCGAACTTGAAAGAATTCTTCAAAACCCCGGCATTGAACCCTGTCTGGTGCCGCACTTACAACACCTTCAGAAAGTTGTTGCACTACTGCGAATGATGTGCTCTCCTGACTTCCAAGTCCTATTCTCTTCTGGGGAATCGCAGCCCCAAGAGCTCCAGCAGTCATTGTCTGCACTTCCAATCGAACCCCAATCAAAGAGAGCACGCCATTCTGCTGCTGCCTCTGAAAGCACAGAGCAACAGTCAGTACCATTGCGTTGGAACAAAGATTCAATATTGTCACTTGTCAAGGGCACCGCAGTCTACATTGATCGAATCGCATTTGCTGCTGAAAGGGTAGGACTTTTTCCTCCTCCCAACTTGTGCTTCTTATGTTTGACACTCAAGGAAATAAATAGCAAAAGAGTGAAGTTACCAGTACAATGGAGGAATCCTTTCTCACACTGAAAACTGACATCAATAGAATGCTTGACGAGAAGTTGTCTGAATTGAAAGCTGAAGCAGAAAAAAATTTGGATGCATGTCGCATTCATGTATTTTAATGGCTAACCACGAAAAGGACTCCCTGGGCAAGCTCAAAGTTCTCAACACAGACTTCTCAGGAAAACAAAAGGTATCCGATTTCTTTTGCTTCTGATCACCAACCACTTTCCAGCTACTGCTACCCCATCAACGCATCAGAAGTATAGTTAATCTCCTTTTTTGCAGCAGCATTTCCTTGGTAAGAGGTACGCAAGCACTCCAGCTCAAATCCCCACATTATGCAATTCACAGCACCAACTAAAACAAAAAAGGAACCGATATCCTGGATCTCCCGACTGCGATATTGTCCGCCATAATAAGATATTTACCAGTGAAGACTCTCCTATCATTACGTGCAGTGTGCTTCGATTTTTGGCGGGCTGTGGAGGAAGGTACTTTTTTTTTGGGTTGTATAATGATTTTTGGTTGATGCATGAAAGCTCTCCCTTCCTTTAGGGACAGGACTATCACAATTCAACATTTGGAAAACAACACCAGAACTACCTTCTCTGATCCATTCATGACTTTCCAAATAGACACGGAAAATACAGGTTCCGAAGTGGTCACTGTAGTCCATGTGGCTAAGAGGAAGCTGTGGGGTCATGACAAAACCATGGACACTCGCCTCCTGGACGAGAAAAACGAACTTATGTGCTCTTGTCACGCATCCCTTGACATACAAAAGCTGAAAGCACTCAGTAAGCATGGTGGTAGAACAGTTCTGCACATTCCTCCTGTAGTAGCCCCAAAAAGTCTCCATCTCGAGATATGCCTCAAGAACTGCTACAAAGAAAGTGACCGCCTCAAGCCTATTCGGTCCTCTGAGTGAGCACACTCCTTTCTTTATGTAATCACAAGCAATATTCTCCTTTTTCTAAAAGAAGAGCACAAAAATCCCCCAGTACAAAATTGTTTTGGGATTTAGGGATGAGAGGCGGTCTTTGTGAAAAGAGGGTCGTCGGGGTCAGCACCTTTTATTTGCAAAGAACGCACCCTGTTGGTAATTCGGAAGACTAGTGCAAACTGCAGTTTTTTAGACATGTTCTTGGAGCAACGTTTCCTCTTGACCACGATTGTACATTTAACTAAATTCTTCCATCCCCCACTAGGAGAGGTAATCCCAGGATCTACGGAAGAAAGTGAAAAAAAACGGGAAGTGGAGGAGATATACTTTTGCTTCCTTTGAAGAGCCGGAAGTACACCTGCTGCCATAAAGCTTCGTCCTTTGCCATCATACTCCATGCCTTACAGACAAGAAATACCTGGAGAAGTTGCCAATATTCGAAATACCTTCATATACAAAGATGAGGAGACTTAATTACAGGAAAGGCACTACACACGAGAAGATTTCTCGGAGGACATCTCGAGACAATGCTTTCACTGTCATTGTTGGCCTGGGATTGATGGGCAAAAAGAAATTCGGAAGGGTCTCAGGAAAAATTGAAGTTACAACTCCAACTCCAATTGAGGAGCGTCCTATTCGAAACAGAACACTTCCTAAGGCTTTGCAGTCTCTTCTTTATTGTTAATATAAAAATAACTAGTGAATAATCATACTCGTATCTTTCAACAAAAAAAGGGTTTCTCGACACAACACTTAATGCAAGTTCAAAGGTTACCCCCTTTATGCTTTTTACTTCATATGGCCTATCGACGGTGTTACCCTGTGTTCGACGGACAACTGACATAATTCTGGAATAAAAGGTTAACTTTTTGCTATAAAAGAAGAAAAACCTGACAGTTGCTCGAGAAGAATGAGCATATATTTGCATTTCACTTCCAGCAACCAAATTACTGTAGGAACACGAAGTGAAGAAGATGCAATTGGTTGTGAATGATTTAGCTGGCTGAAGCGGCAGAGCGTTAGGACCCTGTGGGAAACGAGAGGCGCCATGTTGTGATAAAATGCACCCAGTCCTAACTTCGGTAGTGCGTCCTCTCTGTGAACATTATTCACCAAAAAAAGAGAGTGCACTTGCCAGTGCAAGAGCAACGCAGCAGGGAGAAGTAATAGGGGTGGTAATTGGATCTAAAAAATTCTGGGCACTGTGCACGATCAATGGTGGCTCACTGCCTTCAGAGAATATGTTAGTCAAAGGTAGATTGGGATAGTGGTACCAACAGATACTTGTGCCCCAAGTTTGATGCTACCAGATACAACTTTACCCACAACAATAACTCCATCTGGGTGAGAAACATGGTGAGTGCGTGCTATCGTCATACGAAAAGGGAACCGAGATGGAGGGGATGACTTGATTGCACTGTTTATGTCTGCTGTGTGGCTGGCTAACAAGTCCATTAAGCAGGGTCCATCATACCAACCAAGTTCGCTTTTTCCTACATTTGATTTGGCTATATTCAATGACTGGTAGGCACTGCCCGGGAGAAAACGCGTATCTTCCGCACGAAAACCAAGATTCTTGGTGTGCGTAGACAACTCTGCAACTATCTGCAATCTTTTGTTGGAGAAAGGATGAATGCATTTCAAACTTTCCTGATCATATCTGGCCCTGCAATATGTTGCAATACTCCTGTCATCCATCTTATTGACGAAAACAATAAGCTTTCTAATCCCAAAGCTGTAGGCAATCATCAAATGTTCCTTTATGGACCCTTCTCTTCGTTCATCAGGTTTTAACAACGATGTAACTTTCCAACCTGGATATTTCTGCTTCAAACTCTCCGGCTGCAGCAGCAACAACAAGAACCTAGTGACGCCTTTAGTCTTACAGGCAAGACTATTTAAACGTACAGCCAAATTGCAAAGACTCAACCCCCGAACTGCGGTCTTGACAAAGTACTTGCAGCCCGGCAGATCAACAAGAGTATATCCAAGGAACGTGTCATAGAGCTTGACGATTGATTGCTGTTAATTGGCAAGAAGGAATATGTTGTGAATCGAACATGCATGTCAATTGTAATTCCCCTTTCGAGTTCCTTTCTGTATCATCCCTTTGGTTGACCAAACGCCACCATAAAAACAACAAACAACAAACAACAAACACCAGCAGACAAGAGAAGTGACCACGCCACAACCCTCACCGCGTTAGCTTCATCCTCTTGGCGGCTTCTAGGGAGGCGGGGTCCTGTGGGCCACCCCAACGCAGCACAGCAGGCGACCCCGTGCCCGTGGCGGCGCATAGTACGGCGGCGCACACTGTAGTTTTGCCCGCGTCGGTGTGCCCCAACATCGCAACTACTGTGCGCGACATTTGCCCTCGGCCTTTGTTGAACTGGATTATTGTTTCGCTCTTGGAAAAACGAGATAAAGACACAAACGGACCGTCTCGTTCCCACTTAGGTATCGCTCGGATTCTGCTGTTCCAAACACCGAAAGCTGGAAATGGAAGATCGAATAACCCCAGACGAGGCCTGGGTGGGTTTTTGGTCGTTGTTAACCTGTGTCAATATGTGTTCAGGAGTGCTGTCTCAGGGAATGGGATCTTGAGGGACCATATTATTGGAATTCTTCGATCACCTGGCGAAATGAGCAAGGAGGAACCGTTACTTGTTCTTGGACCGTGTGGC
This sequence comes from Pelomyxa schiedti, assembly GCA_020536535.1. Classification (NCBI taxonomy): domain Eukaryota; phylum Evosea; order Pelobiontida; family Pelomyxidae; genus Pelomyxa; species Pelomyxa schiedti. The sequence continues at coordinate 1,797 of JAHLWZ010001195.1, read as the reverse complement.
GTGGGCAAAACTTGTCTAATCGAATCGTAGTCGCCGGTCAATTACGTTTTCCTTATTTGATTCAAGGTAGTGCAGTGAATGCTGGCAAGAGTATGAGCGCAACGTAACGTGGGAGTCCTCTGTGCTTTTTCTTTCCCCCCCTCGTTTTCCTCAACGAAATCAAAAAAGGGTACGAAACAATGGTGCCAGCTAAAACCACGGGTAGGAAAACCCAACTATGCTATCCCCATACTATGCTGCACTACTCAAACAAATTCCCAGCACCAACCACAAGTTGTTCATCTTTATAATACCCCAGTGTACTTGCATATTGTGGAGAGGTTATCTTTCCACACCGAATGTTCTCCTCCCTAAACACAACAAAAGCTATGTGCAAGACGAGTTCTCACAATGGGTGGTGTCCCGGTATGTGTTAGTCTGGTCCTTGATTCCCAACTATTCTGATTTGTTTCTCCATTGTGGACAGGAACTCCTATAAATACTTTTTACCCAACGATAGACAGAGTGGTGGATGGAGAGGTGCCCATTTTTTCCTGGAGTTGTTTTCACTCTCAAATCACCCAAGAGGCTGCTTTTTCTTGTTGGCTCCGCAGGTAGCTCAATCCAGTTCCTACTTTTTTTTCCGAAATCGTTTATTCTTAAAGGTCCTTTTGTTACTTTTCAGGAAGGGGTTTCAGCTGCCACTAAAATTCAGGCCTATGGTTATTTTCAATGCAGGTGGAATTAAACATTGTCGAGAACTATTGATGGATAACTGTAGTTCAATGAATTATCTTGGCTTGAATCACTTGTTTAACGAAGTAGCCAAGGCGGGGCTATACACTGAGTCAGCGCCAAAAGTGCCGGCGAAATCTGGATTGTTTGGCTTTTTGTCAAGAAAATACAACAATGTACCCAAGGCTAAAACTAGCAAAATCTGCCCTATTTCCAGGTGTGTATTTCCCATAAAACAGCAACGTTTATTCTCCGTCTAGTAAAATGACAACCCAGAGATATTTGTCAATTCTTCCAAAAGAAGCCTGGTTGAGTACGAGTATATTTACTTGTGTTAAATACATAACCAGTAATATTAGTTATATTGGAACACCTTGATTTCATTTCCCTCCGAATATCTCGTACCTGTAAGCAGCTCTATCACCTTGCAAAAACAGAGCCAATGTGGTCAAAAGCATATGCAAGGCCATGGAGTTGTTCGAGTCGCATGAAAGAGCAGAGTTGGAATAATACTGGAACCCTGCGATGTGCTTTCATGATTATGTCCCTCCCCAAGTGAGTTTTCTATCCTCACCTTGCTCTTTACTAAGACAAACAAAAGTCTAGTTCCCCGGTTTGTTTTGGCCCAAATTCCACAATCAAGATGTCAAATGGAAAAGAGCGTCGAATGAAAGATATTGCTGTTGGAGACAGAGTTGAGTACCATCTCATTTCCAATGAAATGACTTTATACAAGACAATTGGCACTGTCCGTTGCATTTGGAGGTAATATTACTAACGCCATCACAGATGTTCGATGTTAATGGTTGTAACCAAAAGGAAAACACCGGAAGGAACGAACTCCATTCTCGAAATAACACTTGATCACCCAGTTCCCCAAGATTTCCTCACCAACAAATGGTGCATGCCAGCATCTATTCTCGGCGACCCCCACTTTTTCAACATCGACTGTGTTTACAACATCGTCGTGGATTCAGCACAATCACCCTCAACACTACAAAGTCAAGATGAATGCCAAGAACCTGAGCAACATTCTCAACACACCAGCACAGAGGGGGGGGGGGGGGGGGGGGGGGGTACAAT
>JAHLWZ010001194.1:0-13448 GCA_020536535.1 Pelomyxa schiedti | reverse complement strand
AGGCACTAAATTCCGCCCAAGTTGAGGTGGATGCCTTTTCTCAGCAGTTGACAGTTCTGACAAGCATCTCTACATTTCTGTCCGTCTGTCCACCCATGTGTGTTTGCTCGCAAATGAACAACAAGCAAGCACCTAACGAGTTGCAGGATTGGGCAAAGTTCACCACCGCCAAGTCTTGGCAACACAATGTTTTCCAATACAACAGACCAAATGAGATTCTCTGGTATCACATAACTTAATCTTATTGGACCAACCAACCCAATCCACACAGGTGTCCAACTGCCGGACCAACTTGGCAATGTAAAACCATCCCAACAACCTCCCTTCTCAACAACCTTTTCACCTGACCAGCCTCACCAACTGCTTCCATCTCCGCAAATACAAGAGCTGCCGCAAGACAGGGCCAATAATAATGCATACGACCAAGAGTCACATCCTCTTCAGGAATCAGAACCAAACACCTCTCAACCGCAATCACCGCAGCACAAGGGACGCACATCCCACACGCACTCAAAAAAAGCAAACACCCAACCGGCATTAACCGGCTCAAAATCAACCAAAGTATCAACACCACACACAAGCAAAACAGCCAAATCACCCCTGAACACCCGGCACAAAGACCAACCAAATTCTAATGTAAAGTACCGCAACACCAATCAACAAGCATCCACAACAGATGAGCTTATGTGCACAAAAGAGGAAGACCCCGCACTCGACTCCCACTCACCAATCACGGCAAAATCAACAACAAAAAAATCCGCAAAATCAACAACAAGCCCAAGGGAAGAAGTGACACCGGAGTCAACAACGCACACAGCCTCATCATCATTCCAACAAGAACCGGCACAGTTGGACGGCCACAATCAGATTCTGGATAGCATTGACCTTGCCGGCCAATTGGCTGAAGCCAACCTGAAGATAGATAAGCTCAAGAAGAGGAACGCAAAGCTGAGGCTATTTATCAGGGACTACCTTTCAAATCACGTTGCCGCCAAAGACAGGTAACGCCGAAAAAACGAAAACCTAAAACCAAAACGCCAATCACACTCACCATCCAATAAATACACCCAACAAACAGACTAATATTATCAACAACAAGGAAAATAAGAGTTCTGGAGAACCGTGCCCAGTTCCTCCAAGCTCAGATGGCTCAACAACAACAATCCCATTAGTTGCATTGTAACAACTTTTTTGCATTTGTTTCACTGTTCACAGTCAACCTGGGCACAATGTAGGAAAACAAAAAAAAAAACTGAACTTTCTGAAAAAGAAAGGAGCATCTCTCACATAATCATACATTTATCAGGTTGTGGAAGACCAAGACAAGGGATACCACCCTTTTGCACATAGACAAAAAATGCGGTCACATCAAAATCCTCCTTTGTGAGTCCAGCAGGTGCGCAGACATGTTGGTGCTTTCAATTTCGCAGGCGCACCTGTGTGGAATGAATATTTTTAAAACGCAGGGCTTATACTGTAAGAGGGTGAATTCATCAGCTAGTATCTCCTCTTTGGTGAATGAAAACAATCCCTGGAGATACTGAAGCATTCTGACCCATAACGGAACTGTGGGAGCGGGTCAGTACGAATTTGAATGCCGGAACAAGGTAAATACCCCAAGCATTTGCACGCAATGAATTCACCCTTTGTGATTCCATAAGTTGTGATCAGATATTCCACGGCTTCCACTTCATTACGGAGTGCGTTCCTTAGATTGTGAGTTATTATTCGGCAGTAAGTGTTTTGTGTGATGTAAGACATCCTGGTCAGACCAAAAGAGTGGAAATCAGATATTCCAAAATCTCGCGGCGGCCTTTTCTGCATGCCAGCCTTTCGGAAATGAAGTGAGGAAATAATAACGACGTGGAAAAGTACCGGAAACACATGCAATTCTCCCTCCGAATGTCATCTGATGTTATTCCGTAATTCTCAATCAAAAATTTCAGTGACCTCAACTTGCTATGAGCATAACACTGTTGGAGGACAACGTTGTTGTCCCTCAAAACCATCTCTTGTTGCTCCGCATTCAGCCACCAACCACTGAGAATAATCGAGGTGTCCGAATGTGCAACTGAGGAAAAGAGAGGAATGAACCGTGTCCTCGAAGAAAGGAGCTCTCCACGCAATCATCTCATTCCGCGTGGTGCTTGAGAATCCACTTTGCCACTTTGAGTGTTCCCGCCTGTGCACAAGCACAAAGGGCGATCTTTCTTCCCAAGTCATCAACAACATCTCGTGCAACAAGTGAAATCCTAATTCACATGGTCAGTTCCCAACAACACCATCAATCATGCAAAGTTTCAGCCACGTCGCAACATCTCCACAAATAGGATCCCATCCCATAACCAAGGCACGCACGCACCACACGCACGGCAAAAGGAAACGCACGCACACATACACACACAGAGGGAACAGAGCCTCGGCGATGGACAGCAAGTCGCGCCACCATCACGTGCCCAGCCTCACGTCCGCGTCGTCCGGAGTCATGTGGTACTCCCTCAGCACCGAACCCCCCGCACCCCCCCGCCGCAGGTCGCTCCCCGCCCGGTCCGTCGGCCCCCGCCCCAACCCCCTCGCACATTTGTCCCAGCATGGAGGAGGATGTGGGGGTCTCTCCTGGGGGCACGACCCCCACGCCCCTGCGCCGTGCCACCCACCGAAGCAGCAAGGAACCACGCTGTCCCGCACAACACGGGCCCACCCGAGAACTTCCCCCTACCTCGGCCCTCCTCGAGGCTTGGCCATACTCCTCCTCCTCCGCCCTCCCATTTCGGTTGCTGTGATGGCGATGGTGGCCGTGGTGTCGCTGTTGGTGGTGGCGACCCAGAACACGATCTTTCCAGGAAAGAGTTTGGAAGTGATGGGGACAGCTGTCACAAATGCTGTTGCTTGCTTGTGTGGATGTAACAGCCACTACAATACCAATTGGAAATGCACCACTTGTGAATGTGTGTATTTGTGTGTGGTGTTGTGAGAGTTGATCATCATCATTACGAAGATGTTGTTTGGTTGTTGTTGCTGCGGCCAGGGAACGATGCGGCCATGTTTGCGAGGCACGTGGTGATGTGCGCGGCCACGTCGCGGTTGTCGATTATGGGAGCGTTGGTGGTGGCGGTTGTTGTTGCGGTGGGGTTGTTGCGAGAATTGGCGAACACGATCTCGGCACATGTCATCAGCATTCTCTCAATCACCGGAAACGATGGCCGGTTGATCTCTGTGCGTGTGTGTGTTGGTGAGTCGGGTGGAAGGCATATTATTATATTAACTTAAGTTTAACTGCCATTTCGATAGACCCACTTGTATATTCTTGTCCATTTTACGCAGTTGTTATTTAAAATGGAGCGGTGGTGGAGGGGGGAAATAACGAACCAAGGATTGAGAGGCAAGACTCAACAACAAGTGAGAACTGGCCAACGCACGTAGGGTGCGTGTTGTTCAACTCTGGGTCCAACCGCAGTGCCTCAATGATTGCATTCCTCCGGATGAGGCACTCCACAACGGGATAATCCCCAGCATCAGTGCAAAGCCGGTTCACCTCTGTGAGGGTGTGTGGTTGTGAGTTACAGTTGAGAAGGGAGAGACTTTTGCACAACAACGAACCGGCAATTTCCGGGGGTGCCAGCTGAGTTTTCTGGACTCGAATGAACTCATGAATCTGAGTGGCAGCCTTTGGAACAATGGCTTCCGGTGTGGAGCCTCTGAGAAGTTCACTCAACAAAACTGCAAACTCCCACATGTCACCTTGAGATGGTGGATGATCAGTGTTTAAGGGTGGTTGGTATGGTTTGAACAATTCAATTTTCCGAACCTTTAATTCCGTAGTGACGAGTGCGCATCTGCGGTGACAGGTAAACTGGTGTTCCAGCCCCATTCGTGAAAGTCCGAAGTGCAGTGGCAGCACCATTGCTTGGGAGAGCTCTCGACACTCCTTCAATTCACACACAAGTTATTAAATTATGATGGCACCGTGAAACATTGTTGAGGAATAAAAATAAGAAAATACCAAAATCAGCAATCTTTGGAATTCCGCAAGAATCCAAGAGAACATTGTTGCTGCTCAGGTCCCGGTGCATGAAATTCCTCCTGTGTTGAATCGTTCATCAATCATGGGATGGGAGAAGATGGCACATAAAAAAAATCTGGTCAACAACAAAGAAAAAGAGGGAACCGAGAGGAACATCAAGAAAGAAGGAAACAAACAAACATGTGGAGAGCTGTCATTCCTTTTGCAATCCCTGAAGAGACTGCAACAACTTCTGTGAATGTCAACTTTTTCTGTGAAGTGTGTGTGAGCCCAACAAAGTAAATAGCGATATTTATATTTTGCCAATTGAGTGTGAGCCCAACAAACATGATGAAGGAGCTGCCTGAGGCTCAATTCCATGAGTTCGGAGACGATCCAGAGTGACCCTGTGCTCGTGACGCACGTTCCAAGGCATCTCACAATGTTGGGATGTCTCAACCTCGATGAAATCTGTGTGTGTGATGGTGAGTTTCAATGAATGAATTGTGTGCATTTCAAGATCAGTGACAGAGAAAACGAAAGTCGCTCACCAGAGCTTCCTGCTGAAATTGGTTGATGTTAAATTCACTCCTTATTATTTCGTGAAGTGCTTTTACTGCCACAAATGTTGTTGTTTCTGATGATGTTGTGGAGGAGGAGGAAGACGTTGCTGCTGCAGTGTTGTTGTGGAGGAAGGAGCACTTGAAAACAGTTCCATACGATCCAGATCCAAGTGTGGAAACAACTTTCAAGTCTTTCTCTTGTATTGTCATGCTTGATTTGATTCGCACTTGTATTGACACAACAACTCCGTTTGTGCTGATGCTGTTGACGCTGTTGCCTTGTTGTCGTTGTTGTTGAATTTCTTCCAAGGTTCTGAATGGATCAGTCAACACCTCCTCCGAGCGTTCATCTGAACCAACAATGAAAATGACTTGTTGAGTTGGTTCAACCCCAAACTTCCTGGAGATGATAAGTTTCACAACCTGCGTTTGTTCGTTTGGTTTGTTTCAAGGAAAAAGAGAGGGGAATTCGATTCAAGGGAGGGGAAAGAGCACCATTTGAAGAGAACAGGAGCCACACACAATTTCTTCGAAAGAGGGAAGATCCTCAAACGCAATCCTGACTTGTGATTGCTTGCAGTTGTTGCTGTTGGTGTTTACGTTGCTATTTTCAGGGAGAATGTTGCACCACATCCCTTCTCCTTGCTCAACATGTGACATCACGTGAGTGGTGTCTGGCTTTACAGTTAGATTGATGGTGTATATATCGCGTGTGTGTGTATCGTGTGTGTGGTTGAGAAAGGGGGTGTATTGACTGAACACAAACAGTGTTGGAGATCACGAAATCTTTGTTGTTCAAGTGCTCTTTCGTCACAAAAGATCTTCAGGTTCTTTGTACTTTCTTCCTCCAATGTTGTGATGTGTGCCTCCAGTTCCATGAGCTCTGCTTTTGTAAAAAGGGAAAAAAAAGGGATGACCAATGAGTGCACAATCAGTTGAGTTCGAAACAAGAAGAAAGAGAAAATGGAGGAGGAGAAAAGGTGTTGACAAACCCTTGTTCTTTGCAGTCATGTCCAACACGGTTTTTTCTTGCAACCTTTGCAGTTCCATCTTGATAGATGATGTGTTGTCAAAAGAGATTATTTTTTATTATTATTGCAAGACAAACAACAAACACACACTTCTGAATTCTGTTTCCCTTGATGTCCATCCAAAACAGGTGTCAGAAAAACAAAAAAAAAGGAAAGGGGAGGAGTGGGGGGGCACAAACAGTTCCGTTGCAGTTCATGAAACCTTTCTTGGTCGACTTGTCTGCATTTTCTTTCTTCATGGAGAAGCTTCAGGTTCTTTGAATTTTCATCCTCCAATTGTGTGATTTGTGCCTTCAGTTCTGTGATCTCATCTTTTTGAAGTGCACAACATTTGAATTTGGTTTTAGGAACAGGGAGGGGGGTTGGGGGAATTTGTCTCAACTCTTCTGCTGTTTTGCCTCGATTTCCCAGGAGGTTCTTCCTTGTCTCCCAACTGTTTGTGGTGCTTGCATTGATTGTGGTTGTGATGAGGTGAGTGATGAAGATAATGATGACTTGTTTGCAGTGGAGGGTGGTGGGTTGTTTTGAGGCAATGAGAATGAATACTCCAGCAAGTCTTGGGCAACAAGATTGTGGGGTTGTTGTTGTGCTATTTTGGGAGTGGTGGAGACTGTCTGTGTTGCTATTGTTTTTGTTGCTGTGGCAGCGGGGATTTTGCAACACACAGATTGGAACAGTTGCCGGACTTCATCATTCTTGGAGTACTCAACAGCTGTTTTTCCCTCTTTGTTCTTTTCCAACAGGAAAATTACAACACATAACAAGCAACACAGGGAAAAACACCACACCTTGATGTGAGTGCCAGTGCCCACACAAGACAGAAGTTGTTTCACAATTTCAGGATTTCCCCTTCTGGAGGCAATGTGAAGTGCGGTCTGAGAGAGAGAAAGATGAAAATTAAGTTTTAAGTGTGTCAAACAACAGACAAAGGAAAGGAAACACAAAGGACATTCACATACATCACCCTTTTCATTTGACAGAGAGACCCCCACGAAAAGTAGAGATGACATTGAGGAATGCAAAAAAAAAAAAAAAAACAAGCTCATACTTCCTGAAAAAAAAAAAAAAAAGAGTTAAGTAAAGAAAGAATCAAGGTGTGAGTTCATGTACAATCTGGTGGCCAGTAGTGTAAAGCAGTTAATTTCCCGAAAAGTTAGAAACAAAAAGCTTGGCAGGTTGTGTGTTTACTTACTCCCTGAGATATGGCAGCCCAAAAAGAAAGAAAGAAAGTGTCACAGAAAATTGAAGCAATAAAAGGGTGGGTTTACACACAAACTAAAGCATGCCATAAAGACAGGGAGAGAGAGCAAAGCAAAGAGTGAAAATTGAAGCAAGTCATACAAATCGATGAATAACAACACAATAAAAGGGTGGGTTTACACACTCCCTGAGTTTATCACAGAGAGCAAAGCAAAGAGTGAAAATTGAAGCAAGTCATAGAAATCGATGAATAACAACGCAATAAAAGGGTGGGTTTACACACAAGCTAAAGCATGCCATAAAGACAGGGAGAGAGAGAGCAAAGCAAAGAGTGAAAATTGAAGCAAGTCATAGAAATCGATGAATAACAACGCCATAACTGGGTTTACACACAAGCTAAAGCATGCCATAGAAACAGAGAGAGAGAGCAAAGCAAAGAGTGAAAATTGAAGCAAGTCATACAAATCGATGAATAACAACACAATAAAAGGGTGGGTTTACACACATACTAAAGCATGCCACAGAGACAGAGAGAGAGAGCAAAGCAAAGAGTGAAAATTCAAGCAAGTCATAGAAATCGATGAATAACAACGCAATAAAAGGGTGGGTTTACACACAAGCTAAAGCATGCCATAAAGACAGGGAGAGAGAGAGCAAAGCAAAGAGTGAAAATTGAAGCAAGTCATAGAAGTCGATGAATAACAACGCAATAAAAGGATGGGTTTACACACATGCTAAAGTACGCCATAGAGAGAGAGAGCAGCAAAGAGTAAAAATTGTGCAATAAAAGGATTGAGATTGTGGCAGTACATACAGGCTCCACCTGGATTTACGGTTGTTAGAGGGAAGAGAATGTAAACCTATAATCAGGATGGGTAGTAGTAGTATCACACACAATCTGTTTGTGAAGCGAGAGATACAAGTGTGGTTAGTGACGAGGCACATCAAACCAGTGGCATACTTGTGAATTGACATCAATATTCATTGACAGCAGGAATTCGACACACCGTGGTTTCCCCCCCCACGTCGCTGCATGCAACGCTGTCTGTGGTGTATGTGTGCAAAAAAACGGAATTATTGAAGCGTGTGGGGAAAAAAAAAAAAAAAGATTTGGTCAGCGCATTCACACCACTCGTTGTCGTTCGTAATTAACGGAGTTTAGCAGGCCGCGGTCACCGGCCAACAGACGCCGCAGTGCGTCGGTGTCGCCGCTCCACGCGGCACTGAACCACTCAGTGGGTCCCGCGCGTGGACCCCCCGTGGGTGACGCTGTTGCTGTTGTTGCTGCTGCCATGAGGTTGACGGCCAATGCGGTGAGAACCACCCAAAGATCAAAAAAAATTCGTGTCTTGCAAGCTCCAACAAACACAAGAGTTGTTTATTACTTTAGTGAGTGACTACAACGGTGTTGTTCCCGCCTTATAAAGGCACCAGAATCAGTTCTAGGTGTCGCCTGAATCTCCCTCAGTTATTCGGGGTAGTTTTCCCGGAAATCCATCAGATTAGAAAGAAGTCACCAGAACGCCCGGTGTTGCGATTTAGCCTCTTGGTAATCGCCACACCTTCACCTTGGTCCCCATTGTGACAGGGAGTGACGGACGTGTTCGTTCTAAGTATTCAGTGAACCCACAGCACAACATCACGTGTCATTGAAGTTGTCAGACTTTGTGGGTGATGCCTTTTTCGGGTAGATGTCCTCCCCAGGATCTCTCACAGCTCTTGAGGAATAACAGGGTGGTTGTGCCCTGCTTGACGTGGCGTCGCCTGGAGGTTGCTCCCTCTGTCTTTCCACCACGTTCTCCTCGTTTATAGCGCTATAATCTACGTACGTTCCTTCTTCTCCTCGATTACGCGGTGCCGATCCCGATGCAGATGTCGAGCGTGCGCAAATGATGAAACACGCGTTGTAGTGGTGCGACGACACACGAGTGATGTCCGAGGAACCTTACAATGCACTGTCCCGATCTTTGCTCTGGTGGACACATATCCAATCCATGGCACTGTAACACCACTGGGTCAACTAGGTATGTTCTCTGCCCTGACCCTATTGTTTTCTCTTTTCGTTTCATTCAGCAACCGAGTGCATGTCGATTATGATGATGAGTGATTGTTGTGAGGGTGGCCAGGCGGGAATTGATTTAAATTGCGTTGTTGGCTTCCAGTTCCCCATGAATTTAAAATTAATTAATTGAATTCGGGGTGGAAATAACGAACCGAGGATTGAGAGGCAAAGCTCAACAACGAGTGAGAACTGACCAACGCACGCAGGGTGCGCGTTGTTCAACTCTGGGTCCAACCGCAGTGCCTCAATGATTGCATTCCTCCGGCTGAGGCACTCCGCAACGGGATAATCTCCGGCATCGTCACAAAGCCGGTCCACCTCTGTGTGGGTTGTGAGTTACAGTTGGGAAGGGAGAGACTTTTGACTTGCAAAACAACGAACCGGCAATTTCCGGGGGTGACAGCTGAGTTCTCTGGACTCTGATGAACTCATGAATCTGAGTGGCAGCCTTTGGAACCACGGCCTCTGGTGGGGTGCCTCTGAGAAGTTCACCCAACAGAACTGCAAAATCCCACATGTCGCCTTGAGATGGGTGAGCAGTGCGAAGGACAGTATGGCAGGAGAATTTTCCGAACCTTTAATTCCATAATGACGACTGTACATCTGCGGCGGAAGGTAAACAGGTGTTCCAGCAATTGTTACACTCCGAAGTGGGACAGTGGTTCCGGTGCCAGTTCCACCATTGGACAGGAGAGCTCTCGACACTCCTGCAATTCAAATTATGACCCTGTGCAACGTTGTGACATGAGGAATAAGAAAATACCAAAATCAGCAATCTTTGGAATTCCACAAGAATCCAGGAGAACATTGTAGCTGTTCAGGTCCCGGTGCATGAAATCCCTCCTGTATTGAATCGTCATTAATCATGGGATGGGAGTAGATGGCACATAAAAATTTGGTCAACAACAAAAGAGGGAAACGAGAGGTCATCAAGAAACAAATATGTGGAGTGCTGTCATTCCTTTCGCAATTCCTGAAGAGACTGCAACAACTTCCATGAATGTCAAATTTTTCTGTGGGAATGTGAGTGTTGAGAGATGAGCAACAAAACAAACATGACGAAGGAGCTGCCTGAGGCTCAATTCCATGAGTTCGGAGACAATCCAGAGTGACCCTGTGCTCGTGACGCACGTTCCAAGGCATCTCACAATGTTGGGATGTCTCAAACTTGATGAAATCTGTGTGTGTGATGGTGAGTGTTTCTGAATGAATTGTTTCAAACAGAGAGAAAACGAACACTCCTCCCTCCCTCCTCACTCACCAGAGCTTCCTGTTGAAACTGGGTGATATTAAACTCACTCCTTATGATTTCGTGAAGTGCTTTCACTGCCACAAATGTTGTTGTTTCTGATGATGTTGTGGAGGAGGAAGTGGTTGCAGTGCTGTGAACGAAGGTGCACTTGAAAACAGTTCCATACGCTCCAGACCCAAGTGTGGAAACAACCTTCAGATCTTTTTCTTGGATTGACACAGTTGATTTGATTCGCACTTGGAATTGGACGACTCTGTTGTTGGGGCCGTTTCCTTGTTGTTGATGAATGCCATCCAAGGTTCTGTATGAATCGGTCAACAGCTGTTCCTCAGAGTTGTTGTTTTGTTTTCATCAACAACAGTGAAAATTACTTGCTGAGATGGTTCAACTCCAAACTCACAACCTGTGTTTGTTAGCTTCGGGGGTTTCCCTGGAAGCAGTGAGAGCAGAGCGGAAAGCACCATTTGAAGAGGACAGAATCCACACACAATTTCATTGAAAGAGGGAAGGTCCTCAAACGCAATCCTGATTTGGGATCGCTTGCAGTTGTTGTTGTTGTTTTCAGGGAGAATGTTGCACCACGTGCCTTCTCCTTGTTCAACATGTGACATCACATGATTCATGTCTGTTTGACAGTTGTTAAAATGTTGGCGGTGTGGGTTGAGGGGAAGGGTATGTTGAGTGGGCAGCACAAACAGTGTTGGAGATCATGAAATCTTTGTTGGTCGGATGCTTTTTCGGCACAAAACATATGCAGGTTCTTTGTACTTGCTTCCTTCAACCATCAGCTCTTGTTTGAACATTAATAACAAAGAGAAAGGATTCTAAAAACCCTTGCTGCAAGATGAGTTAAAACAGTTCTGTTCAGAAACAGCAGCAACGCACACCTCTTCAATCATTTTTAGGTTCCTTCCGTTTTCCTCCTCCAATTGTGTGATTCGGGCCTTCAGTTCTGCAGTCTCTTCTTTTTGATGTTGTGAGGTGGGTGGTGGCCTGTTTGAGGCAGGAGAATGTCGCAGTTGTTGTAGTGGTGCTGACTCGTCAACAACATAATCAACAGTTGTTGATGATGACGTCAATGGGGCTGGGAACAACTGCCGCACTGCATCATTTTTCGAGCACTCGAGTGCTGTTTTCCCATCCTTGTTCTGTGCCCAACCCACGTGGCACGTAAATCACGACACATCAACGATACACACTCTTATGGGGAAAAGAAACCTTTATGTTGGTGTCAATCCCCACACAGGAGAGAAGTAGTTTCCCAATTTCAACATGTCCTGTTTTGCAGGCAATGTGAAGTGCAGTCTGAGAGAGGATAGAGATGAAAATTAAGTGTTTTGTGTAAAACACAACAAAGAAAGAAAAGAAGACACACATCACCCTTTGATTCAACAGATCCAAAAAAAAAAGAGCTCTATAAGTGGGGAACAGAAGAAAAAACAATCATACTTCCTGAGGATGAGAGAGACAAACCGAAACGAGAAACAGAGAAATTGATGAATAACGCGTTTCACCCCATAGCAAGCACGACAGAAGCAAAGGAACAAGAGAAATTTATGAGAAAATGGAAAAAGGTTGGTGGATACACACAATCTATAAACACAGACAGATCAAATCAGATAAAATGAAAATTGAATCAAGTCAGAGAAATCCACGAAATAAAGCAATAAAAGGGTTGGTGGCTACATACTCCCTGAGTTTATCACACAAAAAAGCAAGGAGTGAAAATTGAACCACGTCAATTCAATTCATGATGAATAATGCAACAACACACCCACTAAACACACAGCAGAGCAAAGGAATTGAGAATTTGAAGCAAGTCAGACAAATCCATGAATAACATATTAAAAGTGGTGGATATGCACTTCCTAACTGCCAGACAGAGCAGAGCAATGAAATGGAGAAATTGATGAATAATGGCAATAAAAGGGGTTGAGGGATACACACAATCTAAAGACGCCACAGAACAAAGAATGGAGTGATGAGAAATGCAATAAAACAGGTTGGTAGATACACACAGACTAAATACGCCACAGATAGAGAAAATTGAAGCAAATCAGTAAATCGATGAATAATTGCCAATAAAATGGGTTGGGGGATACTCACATACTAAACACACCACAGACAGAGTAAATCAAGTGAAAAATGAAGCAAGTCAGATGAATACAATAATATGGTTGGGAGCTATGAGGATGTACATACACGTTTACCCTGGAGGGGAGGAGTTAAAGCGCTGTGCTTTCTAATTGAGGGAGGTTTTACACACAATCTGTGAAGTGAGAGAATGCAAGCTCGTAAGTGACTAGTATAAGTAACGATAACAAACTTGAGAATTGACATTGATATTCATTGACAACAGGAACTCAACGCACTGTTGTTCCCCTGCCCACGTGGCGAAGTGCAACGCTGTCTGCGCCCCAAAAACAGAATTAATTTCTATGTATATATCGAAAAAAAAAAAAACATATTATATGAGAACTTACTAAGAAACAAAAAAAAAAAAAAAAGTTTTATTCTGCCGCCCACGCCATCCCGACTTCCAGGTGAAGTTCGCACACCAGTCGGTGTCGTTCGTTGTTGACAGAGTTGAGCAGCCCGGGGTCGCGAGCCAGCATCTCCCGCAGCTTGTCAACGTTGCCAGAATAAGCGGTGTTGAGCCACCCAAAGGGCTCAACACGTGGTGCGCTGTTGTTTGTTGCTGCTGCCATCTTCCGTGCGAAAGGGCAAAGATGAGATTTGGGAAAAAACAAGCCCCAGATCGTTCGTGAAAGGTTCTTCCTGTATGTTGATTTGTAAATAAAACATAGTTTTAGTTACAAAGAGGACTCACAGTCAATTTTGACCCATGTGTCAAAGCACATGAGCGTTGCCATTAAACACAGCATCGAACCACTTGTAGGGCCCAACACGTGGCCCCGACCCGCTTGTGCATGTGATCGATGATGGAAATGAATCAGGCCGAAAAACCAAGCGACTGTCTCTTTTCATTCATCACTGCTGCCCCTTGTATCACTTGAATTTTCGCTGGGCTTGTTGTTGATGTACCAGTCAACGTCAGCCTTTGTGAGCCCAACGGTTTTCATTGTGACAGATGTGTGAAGTGGAGAGACCAACACCCATTCCATGAAGTGGTCCCTCACAAAAGAGGCTGTCATTTCAGGGAACACACGCATCAGCATCTTCCACATGCCCACTGAAACAGAGGTAATTTTGTGATTGGCTGCCAGTCTGGTTATCTCGTTCAACTTGACATGGAACTGGTTGATGAGCCACTCAGTGCAACCAACTCTCTTCTGGTGCATCATCATCGCGAGCAAGTTGTTGTCATTCACCTTGA
>JAHLWZ010001193.1:0-13454 GCA_020536535.1 Pelomyxa schiedti | reverse complement strand
TGAGTGCACAAGAGGAATAATGGGTGGATTCTTACAAACTATGCAGCACCGCGGGAAGGACTTCCCATCAACGTATTCATAACTTACGATCTGATTTCCAGCATTAATTCCACAAGTGGCACACCCAAGATCTTGCCTTATTATTGCCATCAACGTCCATCTCCACTTTAATTGTTTTAACTGTATGACCGAGGCGTTGCTTTTAGCTTGTAATGTTTACATCGAGGCAGGGGTTTCACTCTGAAATTGATGGGCAACCATCAAATCAAATAAAAAACCACGTACGTGAAACGGTGGGTGCCGAACCACCTGCTTTTTTCCAGCATCCGCAACCGCACGCCCCTTGCCGTGCGAGCCTATCATTAACTGAACCAGTAAACAAAAGTTACCAGCCATCACAAACTCTCTCCTCCATCTATTTCGCAAGTACTACTCTCAAGTCCACACTTTGCACTGAAGAGACTGTGATACAGTGAGGATGAAAAGTGGGAAATTTCACAGGCCTTGTGTAATGCCACTCTCGTGCAGCAGCCGCGGGTCTTGTTGGTTGCTTGCTTGTTGGGGGGGGTTGTTGTTGTTGGCGTTGAACTTGTGGCTTGCTGGCTGGCTGAGAGTTGTTTGTTGTTGATGGGGTGGTGGAAGGAAGGGGCAAGTGTTTGTGGTGTGCCGCCGCTATTAAGGCCGCGTTCTCCGGCACGATGCAGTGCAAAGGGGATGATTGATGACGATGTGTGTACGTAGTGTAGTTGGAGTTGGAGTTGGAGTCGGAGTTGAAGCACTATGTTAAGGGAGATGGATGAAACTAACAAAAAAAAAAAAAACAAAAACCAAAGCAAAGGAGGAAGAACCGTGGTTGTTCGTTTCGTATTTGTAGTAGGTTGTCCACCAGTGTCGCACCTCCGGGTGTGTGTTGTTATGTGTTTTTTTAATTTTTATGATTTATGTTTGGCAGGATGGAAAGGAGAAGAGACGCCGGGCAATTGCATTCAAAAATAGCACTGCGGCTTCGGAGACGTTAACGTTTTTGGAGGGCCCTCAATCATTCCAGATGAGGATTTTCGGTCAAACTTGGATAATGGGTACTCTGAGAAGTAATGTGGCTCCTTCACCACAGAGACCAGTGCTCCTTTCTGCAAGAGAAGTCTCCCACGGTTTTTTGTGTGTGGCAATCCAGGCCTCGTGTTTCATGATTGTATTCCAAACAACTTCTCCCTGCATCGGGTCGCGAAATCGCGCGCGGATACTAGGGGACAAGTCAAATTCAACATGTCGGACGTGCCACCGTCACTGCCGCCGGCCGTGGCCGTGACCAGGGCGATCCCTGTGGCCGTTCCCCTGCCACCCGCTACCCTCAGGGCTCTCGGCTTCCCAAAAGCCACGACCCCAAAGGAAATCTTCGACTTCCTCGCACCTCGCGTGTACGTTGTCACAGCTCCTCCCACAATCGCCGCGGCCACGGGCCCTCCGAACCGTGTTTTGTTTGCGCACAACAACAACAGCTACCAAAAACAACAAAAAGACAATGCCAATGACAACGAGGGCGTACCCTCTGCCGCCGTTGTGGCGGTTGGCAGTTGGCATCAAAAATCACGTGCACCTAACGTTTCTTTTATGGTTTTTTCGTCTTCTCTAATCAATAACAACAACAACAGAACGCGAGTAGCGACGGTCGGCAGATCCAACGTGCAAACATACGTTACATTCCATACACAGGAAGAGTCAGACGCAGCCAAGGCCGAGACGTCAACCAGGACCTTGTTGTTCAATGGCAAACACCCGATTCGGCTGGTTGAACCTGCTCCGGAATTCTACGAGAAGGGGGGAATTCCAAGTCCCACTGCAATGGTATTTGCAACTCTGCCCAACACTTACAGACTTTTTGGTGTACCAATTCGTGCCAACGGGAAGAAGATTGCTGAGCATTGGCGCCTATTGAACCTCCTGTTGTATGTTCCCTTTTTCGTGGTTTCGTAGTAGTACTTTCTGAATTGTCTTCCCAGGAGGGACTACAAGAAATTGAATGACCACTGGTATGTGCACTTTGTGAGCCCAGACACAAACCCCCCACCTGTCACGCAGTGGTTTGGTGACACCAAGAAGACAATATACCTCATGCCTGCCTCACCTGTAACTTCTTGGTCCACAATTTCCTTCTATCCTGAAATGAATGCCACAAACGGTAATCAATTTTCCTCATTTTCCATGGATAACGAGTAAATTGTCTAGAACCATCATCAGCAGTGAGCCCCCAAACAAGTGCAGTGCCACCGACTGGCTGTCTACCTCCAGACAAAGCAGAATCAGGGCCTCATACCACTGATTGTGATCACGCAGATGACAAACGTATAGTACCTGAAATATATCTCTGGGTGTAATCTGCTTTTTTCAGTTGCAGGAAAAAAGAGGCCACAAGAATCTCCACTGTCTGTTTCGGATTTAATGCAAACAGCAGGTACGCACACTTCTCAATCCTCGGAATTTTCTTACTCACTTTATTAGCTCTCAAAAAGAAGAAGGTTACCCACGTTCCAATTGACTCCCCATGTGTGCCTTTTTCCTCTTTCCTCTTCGAATTTGATTATTTATTGCACAAAATTACAGTTGAGAGTGACCTTCTGGGGAACTGGAGCCTGCTTTTTTCACAGCCCAGAAACGAGGAAATCATAGAAAACCTTTTCTTGAGCCACAAGTACTGGATCACAGAGGCCACCAAGCTCCTCCAGACAAGATCATTACTTACCGAAGTTGCAGTTACAAGAAGGGTGTCTTCCATCAATATTGTGGGGGACTTGCATGGAAGCTGGGACTGCCTCAAGCAGTTAAGTTTCTCGTGCCTTTTCTTTGATTCCTCTAACTTCCCTTTTTTTTCAGGGCCATTACTGTTGGAAAGGAGCCTTCCGATTCAAATCTATGGATTTTCAATGGTATTGCTTGTGGGTTCTATTTCAATCATTTTAAAATTTGCATAGGTGACTTTGTGGACCGGGGTGCCTTTGGAATTGAAGTTTTGGCCACTTTGTGCCAGCTTCTCGTGAAAAACCCGCAGAGTGTTTTCCTGAACCGCGGAAATCACGAGTCCTCAAATATGGGTATGGGGAACCTCAATCATCTCAGGTGCTTGATTGCGGCGTATGGATATACCTTTGGCACTAGTTTGTATCCTGTTCCCCTTTGTTCATGACTCACCAATCAATCACAGCTGCAACACCACTTCTGAGGCACTTGCTCTGGGGTGAGCCTTCCAACGAAACTGGGATACAGCCCTCGGCTCTTCGTAAGGGTTTTCTAACCTGGGGACCTGATATCACAGAAGCTTTCCTTGAGGCAAACCAGCTCAGCATGGTAATTAGGAGCCACAACAACCTCAACGACGGCTTTTGCAGCACCCACGATGGCAAGGTCCTCACCGTTTTCTCATCAGTGGAGCAATGCAGACACCCAATGTTTTGGAGGAAGGTATTCACAACGGACATCAGCCGGCCTGTCCCCCTGGATGGAGTCAAACAAACAGTAGGCAAGATAATGGAACTCTACAAATCACTTGAAGGTGCAAAACAATCCTAGTGCGTGTTCAAATATAAATAAAGTAGCAAGAATTACTCCCCTTTTCTTTACCAATGTCATTCATGTACCGCGTGTACCCAAACAATAAGGAAATTCCCTTATTTTCCACGAAAAAAAAACGTACAGCGTTTTGCCCATCTACCACCCACGCCCGCGCCTCACCATAGTCGACACGTCACCAACGCAATTGCACTTTCTGAGTGAGGATGTGTGGGGACTGCGAGTATTGGCCAACAGGAGGTGGGCCGTGATCCTCAGTTATATTTGAGGGAGGCAGATGAAGATGTGGAACTTTGATGGTATTGGGGATGGAAAGGTAACCATCAGCCAGAGTATGACCCTTCCGTGGCAGCTTGTGAGAGTGGCATTTTGTGGTGAGGATTCACTGGCTGTATTGCGGAGGGGTGGTGGTGTCATGACTTCAAAATGCAGTTCAAGGCTTCCGAGGTTACTAATGTTTCCTGATTGCACACTGAGCCGATCCAACGCATGTTCGTAAAAAAAAAAAACTTCCTTCTTCATGGCTTCCACCTTATTTCAGTGAGGCCTTCCATCTGTTTCCTTAGTGCCTGTGGATCAGCCCACTGTGAGTTGAGGTAGCTTGTGGTGCTATCCCCGGTGCCCAGTGCTCCTCCCCCTTCGCCGTTCTGCTCCATCGTCATGCGCCTCTCTTCCTCCTGCCTGCGGTGTAGATACTCCATCATGTCGTGCTGCTGCTGTGCATACTCCTGCGTGTGAGTGTGTGGTGAGGCCACGTGCGTGGGCCTTGGGAGATTCAGCACAGCCTGGCTTGCTTCGCCGCTGTTGGCCGTGTGTGAAGCTGTTGTTGGCCCAGGACGAAGCTGCACCAGTATCTTGGTCTTCTCGTTCTTGCCTATGTGCTGTGACAGTGTGTTGCCGTGGACGAGCTCCTTTCCGGCCCACCACATCGACACGTTGGCTGGGTCGAGCAGCCCATAATCCGGTATGCCGCAGGTGGCGCCGCAGTTGGCAAGCACGCTCTTTCCCGCCGCACCATTTGCCAGCAGCCGTGTAATGGAAGTGTCGGCAGGGCTACAGTTGGTGCACATGCCCATCAGGTGCCTAGCTGTATTAGCCAGAGAATTCATCACTTGTAGAACATCAGACTGCCCTCCTCCAGAACATGAAGCACTGGTTTCCGAAGTAGTAGCTCCACCACAATGTTCCACACCACTACTAGTACTGGCACTAGTGTTGGATGTCATCTGCATCGCAGAGTTCAACACAGCCACCGACGAGACGGCATTGGACAGGGCACCCATGAGCTCGTCCTCGCAGACGGCACTACGACGCGCTACCCTCTCCACGGAGACGACGGCCGCTCCGTCAGACGCCACGCGGCGCAGCATCTCGAAAACGTGGGGGGGCATCGGCGTCGCGGGGGAGGAGGAGGAGGCAGAGGGCGGGAGGATGGCCGCGGAGAGCGAGGCCAGGGTCGCCGCGAGGTTGTGGACGCGGGCCAGGAGCCGCGACGCGTCGGCCACGGGGCACGCGCACGTGGACTCCACGAGGAGCTCCATCGCGGCCGTCGGCGGCGGAGAAGGAGACGACGGCTGCGTCGAGTTCTTGCGTGGCGACACCAGGTGCAAAACAACCATTTTGATTGATGGGCCTCACAAAAAAATGTCCACATTTCCGTAAGATTTCTCAGTCTACCGTAGGGCCAGTCCTACGACACTCTTTGTGGTGCCGGTCCATTTCCGATCTGAGCATGCGGCGGACTGGTGGTCGTCAAGAACTGTGGTGCCTCCAGGGATTCCTTCAAATTTGTGGTAATTTCTCCCAACAAACCTCTACCTCTCTACAATAATGGGCTCAAAAAATTCCTTCAAATTTGTTTTGCCCTTTCAAGGTAACTTGGCAATGGCTGAAAGGGCATTGCTGCAGGCAGTTATGAATTCACACACTTTTGTCCTATACTCCAGCACCTCAGAGGCATTCTCAATACCAGGGGATGGGAATGGTGTGCAGGAAAGTATTTCAGAAGCCTGGTGGAGGTCTTTGGAAAGAACCCTGTGGAGGTTTCCAATGTCCTCATTTTGTTCTTGCCGTTTGGGTGATGAAAGAGGAGGAGGCCTAGTTGGGAGTGACAAGGGAACACCTTTAGTGCGAGTTGTTTCCGGCACCACGGGTGTCTCCCTTATATCTTGTTGCTGTTGTTGTGTTTGTATTGGTGATAGCGGTGGTGATTCCAATACATGGGGGAGCTCCACAAGAGATGTGGAGGATGCTGACTTTGGGGTTTCATTGTTGGTAGGGGCTTCGCTTGGAGATGTAGTAGAAGAATAGTTGTTCTCAGGCTGGGGAGTGGCTGGCTGTTGCTGCTGGGCCCGCTGTGGTTGAAAATGCGTACCGCACTTCACGCACAACATCTTTTCAGTTTCGTAGTAGTAAGTAGTTGTCGCGATGGCAGCAGTAGTATGTGCACGTCGCAGTATTTAATCCGCACTTCGCGAAGAGCATACCTTCATTGTCCTTCGTTCCCTCATCAACGGTACCCCCGCGTCAACACACACAGGGCACGTCTCCGCAAGCCTTGTGTGTCATCCACCGTTAAATGGAAAAAAAAACCCACAAAGAGATAGTACATAGACAACGCACATTGTCCAGCCCTTGAGCAGCAACTCCCCCAGCCGACCGCTCACGTCGACGACCTTCCCGTCTCCAGACATCAATCCTCTTCTTTTTCTGTTCCCAGAACGAAACGAATGAGAAGATCGGGAGGCGACGAGGGGCAGCAGCAGGCCACCGCCTCGGCGCGGACTGGAGGCGGGACGGGGGGCAGCACCCCGCGGGCGGCGGCGGCGGCGTGGACGGGGGAGCAGAGGGAGGAGATATCGACGTGCTGGACGCTGTTCACGCACGTGGTGGTGTGGCTGCCCGACGTGGACACGTGCGTGGCGATGGGCGAGGCGTCCCTGCTGCTGTGCCCCCGGTGCGTGAACAGGGCGGTGCACCTGTGGCTGCTCTCGCTGTCCCCCCCTGGGTACCCCTCCCTCCCTCCCGCTCCGCTCTCCCGCTGTGCTCCCTCGTCCCCCCCCTCACCCCCCGCCAACGCAACAAAACGGTAGGAACATATGTATACAACATTATATTCACAGCATCGGCTAATATATATCTATATATAAACTTAGATTCGAAGCTTTGAATTACTGAGTTGCGTAGTATCCTCTACTTCGTGTAAGGTCTTTTTGCTGTAACTAACTTGTTGTGGGTATCAGTGGCTCAGGGGCATATTCTGCTACTGCTAGTGGGACTGGTACTGGTGTCAATCCTTTGGCGATTTCGAAGCTGGTTGCTAGGGAATACAGCGGAATGATACAGGCCATGGTGAAGAGAAGGGCACCCCACTGTGGGCTGAGGCTCACGGCCGAGTGGAACAAAGCCAACCCCACACTAAACAAGATACCGGTGTGGGTTCCTAGGGCCCTGATAGCCATGAGGGTCACTCAACTCATAGGACTCACAAGGTCCGCCCTCGTTAGACTCCAGTTACTCGCGCAGGAATACCCTTCCGAAGTTAGCCACTGTTGCACGACTGAGGTACCAACATATAATATAATAACTTCCGGGATTACCCACTGGCGCTAATACCCAATTACAACTACATAACAAAGAAACTAATCTTCCTACAGATGATTCGTCAAGCTGGACTCAATGGAGACCCAGAGGTTGTTAGTTGGTGTGTTGTGCATTGCTTTGCACCAAGCCCGGACACTGCCTGCCGTGAACTGATGCAATATATGTGTACTAACTCAACAGTTGCCGAAGCACAACAAGTGTGCAGAAGCATGAGGATGTTTGTCTCTGCACAAAAGGTCAAGGACTGGGAAATCCTACAAACTGCAATCAAGAACCCAATTGACGCCAAAGGCATGGTACTATGGCTGATAACAGAATTCTCATGCACAAGGGATGACTTTGCCAAGCGACATAACTACATACTCAGAATGGCTTGTCTATCGGGTGACCTGCCATTGGCACAGTGGGTTTATGAGCAGTGTCAGTTCTGTGCTTATGATGCCAGAATAATGGGCCGGTTCTGCTTACTATGTTCAGTATCTGGCCGCAAGCTTGGAATTCTCAAATGGCTTGTGGAGCAAGTGGGGCTGAATACACCAGAAGATATAAGATCGGCCCTGGATATTGCTGAACGTAATGGTTTACCGGAAGAAACAGAGTATTTGAAACAAAAACTCAGTGACTAAGTATATTTGCTGTTGAGAATAGAAATTATCTTTATCGCGTAATCCTTACAAGTGGGAAACAACCCAAGCTGTGAGAGTGTCATCAATTGTAACATTGGGTATTGCTTTCACAACGGCGATCAGAGCCTCTACATCTTGAGATATTCTGCGTAGAAGATGAGATACCGACCAGTTGGGAAAAGAATGAAATACTTCTGGTATGAGACTGTGCAATTGGGAATTGTCTCCAGCTTTGTTAAGTACTCCACCAAATCAGCATTAAGCATTGCCGAAGTCCTGGTAAATATGATCTTCGGGAGGTTAAAAAAAAGTGCACAAATTTGGAAAAAAAACAACAGCAAGTGTGTCCGGAGGAAGTAAGCCAGATAAAATTCTGTGCAGAGATGATATCTCCTTACACAACTGGGACATTGCAGGCGATGTTCCTATCTGTATTGGAGTAAGGCGAAGCAAGAGATGAAACGGAAAAGGAATTAACGCACGGCACTTGAACTTTCTTGTGAGTACCATGAAGACAAACTTTTTGGTTCCCCAAAATGTGCCTGGGCCCGCTCCTGAACAACGGAAATGTAGAATTAGTTTTTGGATACGGTAAAAGAATACAAACCTTTAGTATAGCCACAAATTTATTCAAGAGTTGGTCGTTGTGGGATGCCAGATCGGAAGACACACTATCCAATAGAACGATAAGTGCCGACTGTGATGCCTTATTTTTAAGGTCAATAGGATTCAATTGGCGGGAGATACCGAAAGCTGCTTTTGGAGTGCACTTCTCAGGTACGGAACAAGTTCATTAAGTGCAGATACTGTCTGGGAAGTCAGTGCTAGTAAAATGTAAGCCAAGATTTTATCAAAGGAGGCCAATGTACCAAGAAGTTTTGCGTTGATGCTTTTAATCTTGAGAAGCTGTGTTACCTCGGCACCCAACATTAATTTATGGGTTCGGGAGTTGAAAGACTGAGAAAAAAAATGAGTAAGAAGGTGTATTATAAGATTAGTACCTGCAGAATTTGCACTATTTTAGGAACAATGTCAACAGCAAGAGGGGGGATGTGGCTTGGCAAACACAAGTAGTCATACAGGGACTTGCACAACACGAGAACACTGCTTGTAACTTTAAATTGCTTTGTCCCAACTCTGAGAGCAGGTTGGGAATTATTGCCGGAGGGTTTATTTCCTGAAGTATTTGGTTAACCAAATCGAGAACAGAAATGGAAGTAACGACCTAGTTCGAGATTGTAAGACACTATTGCATCAACATATTGCTGAAATGAGTCAGATACGATGGCTGCAGACCAACTTTCATTTTGCAGGGAAGACATTACTTTATTGACTTCCTTATTGTGAAAGACCTGTTTTGTGTAGACTCTTAGTTGTGAATGTAGATTTTGAAAACTTACCTCCAGGAAGTACTTGCATTGAGCGAGTACTGCTGAAGTGAGAGGAGCACATGTGACACCAGTCAAGTGCTCAATTTGTGAGGCGAACTGTGTTGTAGTTTTGTAGAAGCTAGCAAATTGAGGGCAAGGAAGCCGACTATGTGCTTCTTTCCTTTTTGCAGTGTTATTTACTGATTGGAAAAAAGAAGGAAAATATGGAATGGAACCTAGCTTCAAATATTTTTCCGCACAGTGTGTGTGCATTGTCACATGACATTGATACAATGTTCCGACATGAGGAGGTTATTTGCTGTTGATATGAAAGCGAGACAATCACCCCTCCTTGCTGGTTACCAGAATTCACAACGACAGGTTGCCTTAGAAAAAAATTTCAGAAGCTGAGCAGTGGAGATAGTTAGTAGTACCAAGGATCCACGCTAGTTGGGGTACTTGATCCGCTATTCAATGCTGAGAGTACAACCCCAGTCACTGCTTGAACACTATAAATAAAAATTAAAGTGACGGTGTGGAAATGGCCATTCAATACTTGGAGAGCAACGCCAGCACATGTGGGAGTATACGATTTCGTAGAATGTTCATAAAATCTTCGTGGCTGCAGTTGCATAATAGCGTTCTGCTTGCCATAAGGGAAAAAAGTAAATTGCGCAAATTACACACGCAAGTTCCTCAGGGGTATTTGGCACTGTGGTGGCGCATTTAGGGTTTATTATTATAATGAAGTATGCTCGCCACACCTATTTTCTGATTGGACACAGCATCCGAGGTGATTGTGCTCTCCAAAATTGTTGTGAACTGTTCCTGATATGAATTCAATGCCACCTGGGAGTGGTGATGTCAGGTGCGAAAGATATGTTATGGTAATTCCACTTGTAGCTTTTGTAGTCTAAGCAACCCAACAACAAGAGGCATCAGGGAATAATCCAGTGGTGGAGGTGAAGTATTTGCCGGTTTAAGAGCAGGCAACGCATTGCGTACAAATTCATGTTGCATTTGAGTGTCAATGCTGCTGATCATTTGTTGCAACTTCATTCCCATATCTCTGTTGTTGGTTTAGGACGGAAAAGGGAGTAAGAGGTATTATGTTTCATACTTCAAGGCCTGCACTCCATGAAGAGAAGTCTCGAATAGATTTTTTGAATTTGCGATGAGATTGATTGCTCCCATATAGTCACCTGCACTCACAATTAGGGAAAATGAAAAGAGGAAACTGTCTAAACCGGTGTTTACAAGTGCTTGAACGGTGAGGGAGGTATGTTGGACATCCCGCATCAACTTTAGCTGTAGTAGTTAAGACAAGAAGCTGTAAAATGGAGTGCGTAGCTACCTTTTTGTGAATGGATTGAAGTGCCCAACGTCTCCACCAGAGTTGGGGAACTTTCATTCCAGAGACAACAAGGTTTTCATCACAACTTTGTATCAACTCCCTGGTACATTGGTGACTTCAAGTCTTAATTTCAGGTGGATGCTTACTGCATGGAAGACATTTTTCCACATAATGAGTTTACATCTGCTCGTAGCTTTTCCAGATTGCTGAGCGCATCGAAAAATTCCCATTTTCTTTGGGACACTTCTTCAATTAATTCTATCTTAGAAGAGAAGAGTTGTCAAACATAAATTCCCGGTGTGCTTTCCGTACCTCTACAATATCAAGCCAGTGAGATAGTTTCCCAAGTTGAATATCAGAGCAAAGATCAGGACCTAAATCGATCATTGCCAATATAGCGGGATCCATGCACGTGAATTCACTGTGAAAGAAATCTTCTGGTATCTGATCCAACTGATTGTCTATGCACTGTAAGTTACAAAAAAGAGTCCAAGCCAACAATGTTTTCATCAATCACACACCCAAACATCATTATCTCACAACCCATTACATTATGATCACTATCACTGCCACCAATTATAATAATAGTAATAGTAATAATACCTACATGTAGACCGAATTCCAGCTCGTCGCGGTGTTCTCCTCCCGAATCACTATTATGGTCCCACTCCCCACCACTGCTACTAATAGGTTGCATCTTTGGCGAAGAATTCGGTGTCAATCCACTGCCGCCACCCATCATACCCATAATTCCCGGGGCGCTCACCCCTGGTTGTAGCGCCAACAAACATCCACCACCGCCGCCGCTTGGGGTTGCGGATGCATTATTGTTGCCCGGCACGTGCTGTTGCTGCCGTGAGGAGACGTAGGCACGTAGCTTGGCCATGGCGTCGACGAGGGGCTGGGGCTGGCTGTGGGCCGCCTGGCTGCACCACATCGCGGGGCCAGCGCCGATCACTATGCTCCCCTGAAGTGCTCGCCCCCCCTGTGTGGGAACGCGTTATGGGACCGTCCACACGCACGTGGGATACACACCTTCGGGTCGTTGCACGCGCCGCTAAGGCTCTGTGTAGTGCCTGTGGGGCTCAGCATCATCAACAATCTCAGCGAAAAGACCAAAGTGATAACCGTACACGTAAAATCACACTCTTTTCTCTCTATTGTTCGCTCTGGATCGCTACAGGGAGGAAAAAGTCCACATCATAAAATACTTGTGGCACAGTTTGAACCTCTGATGGACATTGTGAATAAGGCAATGCCAGACAGCGTCAGTTACCTCGGTGTCGTGGAGTGCCTCTTTGGCACAAGGGTCATTGACGACCAGCTCATTCCCAAAAAATATTCTTTCAGTGGTACATGGATGTCTGTAACACACCTTTGTTGGTTCAACAACACTGCACACTTCCCAGTTTGTAGCGCTCGGAGCGGGTGCGATTGTGGGACGGTGCGGCGGGGGGCGCAGCCACGTGGCCGCCCTCACGTCCTCGCTCTTGTCGCACATCGGCCGCGAGTGGGTCGTGTTCCCAGCACGCCAACCTGTGGTGGAAACACTGGACAATAAAGAGTACCCCGCTACATCAAGTTCAGTGTGTCACCCACACTCGGCCTCGTCAGCCCGCCGACGCCACTCCGCATTGACACTCGTGGTGACTACATTCTCGCGAGCAAAAGGTTCTGTGGGTGGGTCGGGCCTTTGTACCCCCGTGGCTACAACCACTTGTGCTGCTGCGGCAGCAGGTTCGCATTGGCAGTTATGAAGGGTGGGGGTTCTGTTGGCGTCCTTGGGGTGATTGATACAGCTGGAGAAGTGGTGCCTGTGTGGCTCACTGATGGTATGAATGTCTGGGGTACATTTTGCATGAACAGGAGGTGGGCTGTCTGCTCTGTTATTGGTGGGGGCTTGGGTGGTAGTGCAATGATCTCAATGTGGAACTTTGATGGAATTGAGAGTGGAAGGGTGTCTGGGGTGAGGAACATGCAAATGCCTTCCCAGGGAATGATGTGATGGTCATTGATTTGGTTGCAACTCTGGCTCAGAACAGGTTAGTTGGGAGCCACTTGCCTGTCCCTGTTATTGCTGGAAGGAGCTCTATTAACCCCATGATTCGCTGATGTGCTGGAAAGGAAGGGTGTTTGCAATTGTGTTTGGGAGGACTGAGCTGTTGTGCCTGACAAGTGGCCAGAGGACTGAGTTGCCGGGAATTGTACAGCTGATTGGTGGACCATACTATTCAGTTCATTGCGGCGAGGAGTGGGATTGAGGCTGGGGTTGAGGTTGAGGTTGAGGCTGGGGCTGAGGTTGGGACTAGGGCTGGGATTGAGGCTGATGTTGAAGTGAACACTGAGCTTTGTGATTTGTCAGAATCAGTTTCTCTTCCTGTGAGGGATGTGGAAGCTGATATGAACACAATGAAAATTTGGAGAGGTCCTCCAAAAAGACAAATGCTCACTCAGTTCCACCAGCAACAATTTTTTTCTTCTGTGGCCAGAAAAAAAAAAAATCAATTCCACAATCCACAATTAATTACCCACAACAAACAGTTACTTTTTTTGTCACAAGTCATCAATTTTATCTCTATGACCTCCCAAAAATTGACTAACAGTTTGATGTCTAGCTTCTTAACTTCAGTGAGGCTGTCTAACAAAGGCTCGAGACCTCAATTGTACCACAGAATTACAGAGTATTCAATCTCACAATTTGGAAGATTCCCAAATGTTAGCTTCTGTGGGCTTGAGAATAAGTCCCACAGAGGAAGAAAACGAGTGAGAGTGAAGAGAATAAAGAGTGTTCTCTTGTTTGTTTGGTCGTTGTTGTGGTAAGGGGGTAAAAAGGGAGTGTGTAAAATCTCGCAGAGCGGTTGTGCGATTGGGTTAAAAGGCTGCGATGTTCAAATGGATTCTCGGACAAGTGTGCATGTGATCAAAACCGCCTGCCGC